>JAYMTN010001832.1:0-12048 GCA_036897425.1 Erodium trifolium
TTCTCTTACACCCTTGTTTATTTTCCGAAAAAAAAAAACTGAAGGAAGATTATTTAGATTCGTCGATCTTTATGGTTTTTCTTGTTTTCAATTTCTGGGGTTTTCTGGGTTTTGCTCGGATATTCCAGAAATTGCCTCTACTGGGTTTCAATTTGAATTCCTTGCCTCAAATTTTATGATCCCTCCCGATAAATCAGATGAAAACAGCTCTCTTTTTTGGGATCTTTTGTTATTTCATCTTGGTTTTGCTGGATTTAGTTTAGCTTTCAGGTTCAATTTATCTGGTTTTTGATTATTACCCATACAAAAATGAAGTAAAACCTTAAACTTATAGGGGTTTTGTTCTATCGTGCTTTGATTTCGCTGTGAACTTACAGGAAACTCAGAGGCTGCTCAGCGAGCCAGGTAATGATTTGATCTCCATGTTAATTACGTTCATATAAATTTTGAATTTGACATGCTTTAAGTTTTGTCCTGTGCGCCTTTTATTGAAGAACTTAATATGGGAATATTAAGATTATGAAGGAGCCATTTTATTTTTTAGCTGTATATCCGTGTGCAAGTTTGTGTTCTTGCTTATGTCTACATTCGCTTACTGTGCAGCGCCTGGAATCAGTGCCTCTCCTTCTGAAGAAAATATGAGATACTTTAATGTGATGATCCTTGGTCCAACACAATCTCCTTATGAAGGTAATTTATCTGTAAATTGAGTCGTCAAGTTTGTGTGGTTTCTGTTTTAAAGGCTAATGGAAATCATTGAATACATCACAATGTTTTGGCTTGATTTTTGCATTGGATGGGACTCTGATGAAGGCTATGAAAAATGCTATTCCTTTATTTGTGTCCCTTCCGCAGTATCATATTATCTCGAATAAAACACAACTTTTATTGGAAAACAGTATAATATGAACCATAGTTTTTACTTACATGTGTTACATGAAATTAGTCTGTTTTATGTTTTTCAATCTTATATTGGTTTAAGCTGATTAGGATAGCGGTGGGTAGGTTTAATGTTTTATTTGCTTTCTTTGTGAAAGTTGTTGACGTCAAAGTTGAAATTAGAAGCAAAGCAATCTTAAAGTTTTGGATGTTACTCTCACTTGTTTTATTTGCCATAATTCTATATTAATTATGGAGGAAAAAGTGCTTAATCTGTTTGAAGAGTGTTATTTGTTTGTTCTGCTGGCTAGACCAGTTTTTTGTTTGTTTGTTTCTAATGAGACGCTCTTTTCTTCTAGGAGGAGTTTTCAAGTTGGAATTATTTTTGCCTGAAGAATATCCAATGGCTGCTCCTAAGGTACTTAATTTTGGGTTCTTCCATGACCATCGTACACGCTCGCGCACACACACACACAACCATAGTTTAAGTGTTGTCCTTTGAAAAGTTACAGTCTTAAGGATGGTGGCGTTCTCAGTAGCCAACATGTACTTGGATAGTAGTCAAACATCAGGACCATTGTATGTTTACATTGTCAATAGAGAGAGAATACTAATTTGATTATACAGTGCCATTGAGGTTTCTTTGTTATCACTTACAAGTTACAACGGTAATATGTAATTTTAGGTTTGGGGAGAAAATGGAGATGCTTATGGTATGTTCAAACGTACTTTTAAATTAGGGTATGGCAAATTCCCGATGTGCAGTATGATGTAGTGATATGTTTTAATATTAGATGCCTACCTTGCTCCAAATCCTAACACTTACAGCAAAATAAATGCTTGTGAAGTGTACATATTGATATATAATGTATCCACTACATATTTGGATTCTACTCATGAAAAGTTACCGTTCTAGCATAGATCCGGTGGCTGTTGGTTGGTCAATATTTACTGTTATGTCCTTGTATGCATTAGTATATGATTTCCATGTCCTTATTCTTACAGGTCCGGTTTCTCACCAAAATTTATCATCCTAACATTGACAAGGTAATCTATCTATACCTCTAGTTTTGTTTTCATTTTAGGTATTTGATACATGCATCTTACGGCACGAGTTTCCTAATGCAGCTTGGGAGGATATGCCTTGACATTCTGAAAGACAAATGGAGTCCTGCTCTGCAGATTCGGACTGTACTTCTGAGGTATGAAGAGCTTGATTTCGTTCAAATGTAGTAGAATATACACATAATTCTGATATGATGCGCTATAAGTTGTTGATGGTGAGGTTCTTCATTGTTAGTATTCAAGCACTTCTGAGTGCTCCAAACCCGGATGATCCGCTGTCGGAGAACATTGCTAAGCATTGGAAATCAAACGAGGCTGAAGCTGTTGAAACAGGTATGGATTTGTTTGATTTTACTTGGTTAGTAATGAAACCAAACTGTGTGACCTCACCTTTGTTCTTGTGTGTATTGAATCGGACAGCCAAGGAATGGACCCGTTTATATGCAAGCGGTGCATGATGGCATATGCTGGGAACTTTCACTAATAACGTTGTACGATGCTTATTAACTGTGGATTTATCATGCAAATTTGTAAGAACTTAGCTTCTGAACAATCAAAAGATTCTGAAAATCTTGCATTATCTATTCTGTTGTATGATTATTGATGTCATGATGTGCTTATAACACCCCATTGTCACAGTCTGCTTCCGTTACTGGCCGTTAGAATTTTCCACAATGAACCGAAAATTTGACGGAAAAGTTAATTAATTAATTAAGCTTTAAAAGCCTCTGGTAATTTAAGCATGTAAAATGTTATACTGCATGAAGAGTGGTTTGGTATAAATGTAAAGTGCAAGCCAAGCAAGCTCAAATACTAACGGCTGATTGATTCAGATGCTATATGGGAGCATGATTGTTTGAACAGTAAATATAAATCTTCTAAACTTGTTGTACAGTGGTTCTCATGGTTAATGTTCAAATTGCAATGACGAGATTATATAGGGTTGATTCCCCAAAACTACATTATGTATTGTACATGTGCAAAAACTACATTTACGTATTGTTCACATGCGAAAAACTACATTATGTATTGCCTATGTTCCTAATTTTAATGGAATATTCCAAATTTTATAAGTAAACAATCGTGGTCAAAAGATACTGTAGTTTAAAAGTGCGGACATTACTTAATGTAGTGTTTCGCAAGTGGACAATACTCGTATATACAAAAAGGTGTTTGAGTTTATGACCTGATGGTGAGATTTTGAGTCACATTGATGATGTTAAAACCTAAACCTAACAAAAACTTGAGCTTGTGACTTAGTGATCTGATTCGAGTTAGAACATCCATAGTAGAGTATCATGGGTATAGATTCGGCAATAGGGGTGAAAATGTGTTTTCTTTTCTTGTCTTGGGTTGTGCAATTCTCTCTCCTTGGGTCGATGATTCGCCGACAGAATCTAATAGAGGCAGTTTCTTCAACCTCTCGACAGATTCTTCTCTCATGTAGTTTCCTCCACAGATTAGACCCTAAAGAATCGTCCTCCACTACGGATGCTCTTAGGACGAAAATATTGAAACTTTATCCTCCAAAAAAGATAGATGCATATGTTTGTTCTGCTCCATACCAACTACTTGGCCATGACCATTCAAGGATCCTTGACAAAACCTTCATTTGATTTGAGCTTGAAGCTCTGTAAGATAGGTGGATATAGCAAACAAATAAAGGCATAGAGAGATGATTCTAGCAAGTTAAAATTTTCATTTCTACTTGAGTTTGTGCTCATCACCACTTGCAATTTCGGATTCTACATTGGTCACAACGTCACTACCACTAATGTTTCCATCTACCAGCTCTTCCTTGGTGGATTCATCAGCTCCCAATCCTGTAATCAATAGATATCAGATCAGACCGATACATGGCTAAGAACGACATGCAACAACAGATCATATGATTTTGAAATCCCCACCTGCGTCTTTCTCTGTCGACTTTTGGCTCGAATACAAAGTTTTTTTGAGCAGTATTGTTCCGGGAAAAACCATCAAGTTGACCTTATTTAGACTTTCCTTTTCAGCCGGTTCAACCGGGATGAAACCAAACCCCTCTGTCCACGTATCCACCAAATTTGGAATCGCAGATATCACAAGCTTTTCTACTTTAAAGGATATCAGCATCTGAACCCCACCATCAAACAATGGTTAGCGGGAAAAAGAACAACTAAGCATATCGAGTTTCGTCATTAGCAGAAATTCATGCTTCATAAGAACAAATTTACCTCTTCAATCATGTTCAGAAGGCGGCGGCACATTCCCTGGCGCCGGTACTTACTGCAAGTTGCAATGAGGGGCATCTCCGCAACTGTTATACCATGAACCCTGCAAACAGGTCGATGAATTTTTGAACTTTTATTTTATTTTACAGCACCCTACCAAATTGCAGTAAAAAGAATATATCATCAAAACCCATGGCACTTAATATTTTAGAGCTGTCACCGGAGAATCACAAGGGAATATATGCTGAACAAGCAATTATCAGCAAGAAAATCCACCATATATAAAGGCAACTACATTTAAATATAATACCTTATGGATGCTACAGATATGAGCACATCATCTTTCTCCAAAACAGCTGAGTAAAAGCCTTGAAAATTCAGGCGTGCGAATTCAGACCTGAACAATTCATTGAAATGATAAATAACGAGTTCAGTGAGTTTACTAAACCAAATTAGTAACTACAAGTATTTTCCTCGCCTTCCTTCAAATATATTATATGGGATATTAAATGTCACTGTTGCTATTTTGGAACTTTAATCATGACACCATTACAAGCGTTTCAAGTTGTTTCACCGTACATAACAGTGTCAAATTTTGAATGAAATATCGAAAATACCCTTCTTCTAGAAGATTAAAATTGAAATATAAGGGACATGGCGTCATTTTTCATATTTTTCAAGATTTTGTATGCAAGGGGTATTTTTGAAAAAAAAAACTTATATTTGTTCCGTCATTTTTAGAGTATGTTATGGTAAATTGATACAAAATGAAAGTTTACATTGGTGAAATGATACAAAGGTAACGTTTACGGTGGCGACTTTATACAACTTTCAATTGATGGGGAAACATGATACAAGTTACAAAATAACAGTGGTGACATGTACTTCCCCTTGTATTTTACCACGCGTCATAAAAACAAAAGAGTACAATAATTTCGTTTTGGGGACTGAACCAGAAAGAGATGAAATTTGTTTGGTACTTACCCCCAGTTGTACAAAACCTGGGGAATCATGTCAATCCCGGTTCTTGGATCCACCATGGACAGAAAGCACTCCTCCATGATACCAAGAGCCACAGCTAGTTTTGAATTGCACTCTGCCTTCAAGGCAAACCTTTGAGCAGAATGAACCTTTTGGTCATCATGGATGCATCGAAGAAGCGTCCATGAAAATCCATCACCAATACAATTACCAGCCCCAACCCGGGAATGGAGCCCTGAGTATATCTGCAAACACCAGGCAACAAATATAATTTAAAGTTTCAATCTTTTGCTATATCCGATAGGTTCTTTAAGCAACACTTGAGAGCTCTGAAAGGAGAGAGATGGTGGTAAAGTACCTCCTGGCAGCTTCCACCACAAAACCAAGGATCAGATACTATCACTCCACATGTGTTTGTTTCTTTTAGGCATGACTCATGATCTGTGAACCAGTACTTTTATAGTCAGCTACAAACCTAACGTTAACCAAACCACCGCATATACCTGATGGGGAAAAAATCTGCAATAAAAAATAATCGATGTAAAGAAGAGGGGAATTACATTTATGCTCACACTGTGAGCATTTAAGTGCATCTGTAGAACTTGAGGACTCTTTATCGTTAACCAAACCACCGCATATCCGACAGGTGCAGTTTAGACAGTACCAGCTGCCTTCGGGAAGCTCCTGAAGTCAAAAAACAAAAATAGATCAAAGAAAAGGTTAATTTGTCACATCACAAACCTAACATTCTTCAACTTGTTTACAGAACTAAATGTTACGTATAAAGGGTTGAGAATACATATGTGCTCAAGTAAGACAAAGGGTATGAAACATTGGCATCAACTATAAGTGCTCTAAAGTGCAAAACCAAAAAGGATAACAGAAAAATTAAGACAATCAAAGAAAATATTAAAAACTAGAAAGAAGAAAAGAACAAACCTGTGCAGAGAGGCAAGCCTGATGGAAAGTAGAAGGGCAGTTATCACAGCATATCAACTCACCCCCATCACCACACAATCCACACGAGTCATCATTTTGATCATCGTCTTCAGCTCGCACTATTTGAGGCCCACTTTTCCTAGTCTTATATTCAGCTGACCAAGCTTGTAGCAGACACAATGTATAGGCCTTACCGGACTCCATGAAAAGATTCAAGCAGGGACGACTGAGCTTGAACCCGGCATGTATCTTGAATTTGGAAACTGAAAGCAACATATTGCAGCACTTGCAAGTGATGCCATCCCTGCTAACTAGCCCATCTTTAACAACCGTTTCATCTTTAGGATCTCGGTACACAATAACATCATTCAGAGATATCACTCCAGTATCAATCAACCACGACAACACGGTTCGTATCTCCCCAGACGACCACTTGGCATCCATACAGTTCATTCCCCCCTTGAGGCTTCGAGGAAGCAATCTGCAACTGCCCTTCTGGCTCTTAAGCTTTCTCAATGCTCTTGATTTCGAGGGTTTTGGTTTCGAAGAGGACCTGGTAGTGTTTGAGCTAAAATCTTTGTTCTTAATGATAGCTGAAACCAGAAGGTCATCATCTTTGATTTGGCATCTCTTCTGTCCACTTGCGGGACTGCCATGAAGACAATGAGTCTTTTTAGCCCCCGACCCCTTTCTCTCAACCGAACGCTGCAAAGATCTTTGAGGTAATAACTTAGCCTGAGATTCTTTATTCCTCAGGCTGGTCACAGGGTAATCTAGGACTTCATTGGACTCCATCTGACCATTATTTTCCTGCACTCCAGCGTTACAAGGAGATGTTACACCAACAGTACTACTTTGATACAATGTCGCCAGTTTTATTTCAGATATCTTCCTGGACTTGCGCCTTATCTTCCTTTTTGAAATAACATCAGCCATAGAGTATGCATCCTCTCTTTCTAAAACGGGCTCTGTGCATTGCCCGTTCTCATCTTCACTGGGTCCAGACTGCTGCACAACCTCTGAAGTCACAAATTCAGGTGAAATTGGTTCATCTAGCTGAGCTGCTGAGATGTTCGGACGATCTTTGGAGTCATTATCTAGATTAGTCAGAACGCTATATTTACTTAGAGAAGGCCTGCATAGTTTAAATGCACTATGTACACGAGAATCAAATTGAACGTAGGTTTTATCAGAGCCATGTGAACAAAAGCAACCACCTTTTCCACACTTGGCTTGGTCTTCCAAAGATTCATCTTTTTCCTCCCAAGAACCCATTGACGCATCTTCAACCATATGCTTAGGTATTCCTATTAGAGCACCATCTTTACCAAACTGCGGTAAATTGGTATTCACAGTGCTCCCCACAACCCCATTATACAATTTTTCCATCCCGCTGGAAGTATTTAAGAAGCACATACCGCCTTTATTAGCTGTAGAAATAGATACACCTGTCAGAAATTTAACAGCCCCTTTAGTCTGCCCAGTATATTTTGAGAAACCATGGATTCCAGATGGCTTGACACAGGCATGATAGTCCACCTCAGAAACCGGCAACACAGTTTCAGCACCAGCAAGAGAAGAATCATCAAGTAGAACTAACCGCTTGTCACCAAGATTCTTATTCATGTCAGTTGCTAGGCTTCCACGTACTTTAACCAGCTCTCCTTTTTTCAGAGCACCGACCTTTCTATAGGTATAGACAACAGTCACAAATGGGTCTAATAGGCACCACGTACGAGCCAAAGCAGCAGAAAATTCCAGTTGATTATTTTGTTCCTCAATATTTGCCAATACATCAGATAAATCAGAAGAGAACTTTCTGAAATCATCCCATTCCTTATAACCATCTTCCTGCACCAAAGTGTGCTCATTCACAGACAGAAGCAGACCACATAATCTCCAAGCTTTATGGAATTCCCTAAATAGCTTCCCCTGAGGTGATATATACACTGTTTCTTTATAATTTCTACTAGGTCTGCTATGCTTCTCAATACACCAGCCAGCTGCTGTAAATAAACTAACAACATGGTCATGGAGAAGGCTCCGAGCATCCTTCACAGAATCTCGCTTCACAGAAACACTAGACTTGTCTAGTTGTGGCCAATCAAGTTCTTTTGACTTCTCAGCACTCAAAGGAAATCCGGAGTTCTCTCTTACAGTTGCAGATGGACTTGCAGCTAAACGCCTATTTGTGAAGCTCTCTTGTGAAACAGGTGAAGCAATGGCTTTACCAACAGTGATATCTTTTCTATCAATGCTTGTCAACCTACATTTCAGAGCATCCAAGTTAGCAGCACCACCTCTGTCTGTCTCTACATTGTGCTTTAACAGATAATTACTAGATCTTACACCGCCACCATTAAAGGATAATTCGAGCAAATGAAATGAAGTAGTTTGACAAACCGATCCCACAGTTGTATCCGGTTGGATATTAGAAGGCTCATCCGCCATCAGCTTCATTCGCTTGAGACTCACCTGGTCATTCTTCTCAACCAACATAGATCTTTTCAGAGAACAATTTTTAGATGAAGACTGGCTCATTAAAGCTGAACTTTCGTTGTTATAATACAATGATGTATCCGTGTTCTTGCTGGACTCGCATTCAAAATTTATAACTCCAGTAACAACGCACCTCTTGCTTGTACCACCAGTGTCCCCTCCGAAGAACACATTGGAAAAGATACGGTGCTCATTACTTGACCCCTCAAAACAATCATCAACAAAATCCTCGATTTCTTTATTTGGTGCCATCTCTAACAACCGATTGCAACTCAACCTTATCTGCAGTCTCTTTTCTTTCTGTTCATCTCATAACCACCATCAAAAGACAACATCTGTAGCATTATGAATTGGAGTACATGATACATTGCTTCAAAATCAATGCATGAGTGAGAAAACCAACTTCATAATTGGGGAAGTGGGCAAAATCTGCTATAAGGAAAACATGAAAGGTGTTAGAGATAAGGAACCACAATAAAGTATTACTAAAGAACATAATTTACAAAACGTCAAATAGATTGCTGTTACTACAATAAGATCAACAAGTGGAATTTCTACTAGTACACCATGTGTAACGTGAACCATGGCAAGGATTTCAGAATCTCTCTAACAGTAAGGCCTACAAACCGAGACAGAACTTTGCAAATACTACCACAGAAAAATAACTAAAGAACACGACCAGAGTTACCAGATGTGTGACCCATAAACAATACCTTCTAAATTAGTGTTCCACTTCAATTGCAAGGGATATAAACTACAAATATATGAGATAATATCATTAAAGTTCACCAAAATCTAGTGTTTGCCCGAGTCAGAAAAATATATTATATATTATGGAGTGCAGTTTCAATAAAGCAGGATATCGTCTCTCTCCCTTAAGTTCACTATGTATATTAACGAGATCAGACAACTTCAGGACACGATTATTATGTTGCTATCCAAGAAAAGAAGTTGAATATTTCTGCATGTTTCACTGTATAGTCTCACAACAGGCATTGTGCAGTTCGAATCTCGTTAGTTAAATGAAGTCTCACACATCCAGCTAGAAAATGCAAAACGATAAGCCACACTTATTTTATATTGCTTTCCAAAATAGTCAAAGCTTATTGTCATATAATACACCAAATGTATTTGTAAAATGACGTGTCAGTGATTGTGTTAAGAATTGTATGCTACTGGTTTAAGGGCGAGGCAGCACAATGCAATGACTCTTCATTCCAAGCAACAATGCTAGAATATAGGTCAGTTACCACAGCCAGTGTCTCTATTCTTAGGGTTCTTAATATTATATCGTTTAGTACACGGAAAGGAACCATTATAACCAATACCGTTTGTGTTTTCTACAAGCTAGTAAGACACTCAGTAGTAAATATTTGATTTTTAGTAAACTATTAAGGACCTTTAAAACATTATTTACAAACCTCCCCTCTCTGTTCGAGTTTCATCTTCAAATGCTTTAAAGGCAGAAGAGACAAACCTCCACTAAATTTCTAGTCACCTAACTTCCACACCAATAATAACAAGCAAGCAATTTAGCATCATAAAGAGGAAAAGAGCTCCACACAAAAGGAAAACGGTATTATTTTTCCAAATTCAGAACTTCAAACAAACAATTAGCAGAATCTGATAAAATACACAGACATACAGAAAGGTCACTTAAACTCAACAGCACATGAGAGCCAAAGACTTGTTTCTACATATAATTTCCATGACACCCAATCAGTCAACCAATATGACATGGAACCATGAAAAGGGAAAGAGGAAAATTCTAGCAATATTTCATCAAGCATACAGAATGGAAATTTTGAGAAAGAAAAACAAATACATAAACAATGTAAATCTGAAAAGCCAACAACATTCCATCCCATGCCAAAGGCCACCCATTTCATCACAAAGAACACATCTCCAGAACTCATAACCCAATTCCAAGAACCACATTCAACATTTCCTTCTCTATGCATCTTTGAAAACCCCAGAAGCAAAATAAATCAAAATCCCATGTCAAATCGACCTTCAGCACATCAAAGCCACACTAAAAATCACATCTTTACCAAAACCCACCACCCAAATCCTCGAACCACATTCGACATTTCCACAGACGAACAAATTTCCAGAAAAAATAAAATAAAAAACCAAAAACCAAACACCCATTGAGCTCACCTCCTCCAAATGCATGTCCCTGGCCAACATGCAAGGCACAATCAGGTCAGAAATCTGAAACCATAGCCTCCAAATTTCCCCCAAAACAAAACAAACCCAGATTCTGATTTCCTCCTCCGAGCGGTGGACGATGAAATCTGAGCAAAAGGGGCTCTCTGAAACCTCAATTACAAGCACCTCACCTCTTCACAATTAGATTGACACCAAACCCCACCCAGTAAAGAGGGCTTTGAAAAACCCGAATAGTGCTCACGAGTGCTACAGATGGCATGGGACTCACTTTCTCTCTCTAAAGCCACCTCCTTTCTCTCTATCTCTCTCTACCCACTAATCTTTGTCTCTTCCTTTAAACCCATTTTCGGTCACTGTACTCAAAACCCCCTTAAGCTTTTAAGGTTTATATGTGATGACAGTCAAAGCTTCCCCTTCTTCGCGGCCTGGCTTGGTGTGTGTTGTGTACTTCAGAGTGTCACATTTCGCACATGTTTCATTTGTCTATTTAATTTACATTGTTTTTTCTCATTTTAGAAGGTCTTAAATCTTCTTCTTTTTAATTGGTACAAGTTTGGTTCGCAAATTGGAAAGATCCTTTTTTGGATAGCGAAAGAGACTGTTCAACCTATTTCGGTATTGTTGTTGAAGAGTATCACACTTTAATCCAATCTTTTAATAAATCCATACATCATCATTCCTTGCTTTACTTAACAAGATTCAATCGGAACATGTATAGTACATCGTCTAGAAAAGATGTCAACTATGAGATTTTTATATTAACTAAACTCTAGCTTCAAGATGGTGTTCACTTAAACATACAATTGTTTTGTCCTCAAACCATCTTTATTAGTACAAACATGGTGGGATGATCTTTTCTTTCTTCTAAAAACACATATTTATATCTTTCGTTTATAATTGAAAAATAGTGACTTACGTTTTTTTTTCCGTTACTTTGGATGGAAAAAAACATGTGCTTGACATATAATTTCCATATTTATCATAAATACCGAAATAGTCCCTATTCCTCTACTCTAAATATTGGATATGGATGTACTGAGTGTTCAATTTTTTTCCGGATGTCATTTAGATAAGAGAAATAGGAACAATTTTGGTATTTATGATAAATATAAAGACCATGTGCCGAGCATATGTTCCTTTTCCATCCAAAGTAACGAAAAAAATAAAAAAGAATAAACATAAACCGCTACTTTTTGATAAGGGATAACCCCGAATCCTAACTGTGCTAGAAATGTGTTTTTCACGTCCTAACTACGCGTCACCTTTTGTCACATGTCCTAACCCAAAGGTGATTTTTTTTACA
>JAYMTN010001833.1:0-12046 GCA_036897425.1 Erodium trifolium
TGAGAACTATACCAAGTTGCCAACACTACTTCCATGTTAATTGCATCGATGACTGGCTCCGGAAGAGTCAGGCTTGCCCCTTGTGCCGGAATATTCCGAATGCCGACGGGTCTTCCTTGGTCAACCCAGCTTCTTTGCCGTCGTCGATGGTGTAACCTTAGACATTAGTTCCAAATATGCATGTAGGAGCGATTTTTTGGGCGAATTCATTCACTCATTCTGTATGGTGTAACAACTCTTTGATTTTCCGCTTGTTTTGGCCTATTAAACCTTTGTTAGAATTGTCTTCGCTATTTGTCATTTTTTTCTTGAAACTAGCATTATTTTTTTAGTACACTTTTTATTTTTTGATAAAAAAAATTGTAATTGTATCAGATCGTGACATTCACTTACTCTGTATATAATATCGTGTACACCATGTGCTTAATTTTTTATCCCAATTTCAATTAATTATTTTCAATAATCGATCGATAGAAAATAGTCGTTTGCTCTAACGGCTCTGTAACGATAATTTTTTTTAATTAAATAAAATTCGAATTAAACCTTAAAAAATAATTTGTTACCATCTATATACCTCACATCCCTTTCATCAACCCACAACCTTTTTTTCTTCGTTTCACAAGTTTCTCTCTCAAATTCCACTCCCAACAAATGTTGGATGCTTTTATGGGAATTACAGCTTAACTCCACTCTCTTGTGCTCCAACTTGTGAGCATCACGACGATGATGATACTACACCTCTCGATGGAGAGTCCCAACCGAATTGGGTATCCACATATTTGAGCAAGCGATTTGCTAACCAAAGTATCCCTCCACCTACAGAGAGTCTGTTTGGAAAGAAGTCTACCAAGCGGAAAGGGAAATTTGTGAAAGATCAAGTCAGTGCAGTGTCGTACATAGATTGAGCAAGGGCAGATGCAAATTGAGCAAATGTCGAAAAGGCAGAGCAAATGATCCAACTTACCACACAATGGAACACCTTCTTTAATGCGTACATGGGCATGCAACGGGAGGACACTTCCGGAGTGACGAGGCTGAGATGTAAAAACGCAAAAATATTGTGTGAGTTGTGTGGTTCATGCATGGCCGTTAAGGCGAGTATGAAAATGTTCGGGGACAAATGATGTGTGGTTTAAGTTGTATTTTTTGGAATGTATTATTCAGGAATGAATAAAAGTTGAACTTTCAATTTATTTAGTTATTTTATTTTATTCAATTAATATTAATTTTATTTAGCATTTACTGTTTTAAATCGGTAGTTAATAAATTCAGCAAAACAATACTAAATATACAGTTAATATTTAGTCATCACTGTGAACTCCATACGGTATAGAACAGGTTTTGCAAGGGATTGAGATTCATTATAATAAATCTGAATCCTTTTATATGAATATTTACATTATACATGCTCTTAAAGCTAATAATTTGAGACCCAATTATAATTACGCTTTAATAATTACATTTTAGTACGCACCCTCATTTACAAGTTTATGAGATTTAATGCGAAATATTTAGACGGAGATAGATGAGCTCATTAAAAAGAGATAAGAGTTATGCCCCATTGGAGGTAATAGAGAAATAATTATTTTCTATATATCAATTATGGGATTCGAACTCGTGTCTCTAAGGAACCAAACTCTAATATCATATTAAAACTCAATTCAACTCAAAAACTCAAATTTAAAAATGAGTATATCAATATATTATCAAATAGTCAACGCTTCCAGACACTTTTGATATGAGACTCACTCACATACAGAAGTTCCTTAATATATGCCTAAACTAACCGTGATATTATATTCAAATACTTATTGTTGAATTTTGTAGAACTCGAATCTGGATCACGGCCTTCCATTTGGATCTATCAATTACAGTAACAACTTCTCTTACCATTGGTTTCCTCGATCCTAAGTCAACTCAAAAGAACCAGCCTTTTCTATGCTAGGAAGTCAACCCCATCCACAAAGGTACAAAACATTTCACAAAGTCAACCAGAACACAGTCGTGTTTCTCTCGACATTCGGCTCCGAAGATTCCGGAAACAAACAAGAACAAGAAGAGTCGAACCAGACCACACATCCCCTATCTATAAACCTTCACAATTGTTCCGTTGATCCACAAATAGAAATTTTTAGTATTTCTCAACATGACAACCTCAAAAATCATCGTTTTACTCATATTGGCAGCAACAACCTCGTACGCCCAAACTCTCTGTCCGGAAACCAAGTGTCCGGGAATCGACATACCCATCCGCTTCCCCTTCGGACTCAAAGACGGCTCAGACAAACGTTGTCGGTACAACCCAAGCTTCGAACTCACATGCAAAAGCCAAAACCAAATAACCATAACCCTTCCGTCCGGAGAATTCACCGTCAACAGCTTAGAGTACGAGACCCGGTGTTTGGAGGGGATGATTTTTACTTGAATTGGAACCTTTCGGGTTGTGTGTTGTGTGAGATGAGAGGTGAAATTTGTGGGTTTCTGGACGATACAAGCAACGGTATGGGATGCTTCGGCCGGAACCAAGCTCAATCTTCGAAAGGTAATTATCATCCGTTTACTAGCGTGTGTTATCAGTTCATTCTGATGAATTCATTTGAAGTTTAGTAACCAAAATGCGACATATATGCAAAAGGCGAAGTGAATTAAAAAATATTTTCCATAACGGTAAACATAACCTTATATTAGAAGAAAAATAAGTCCAAACCAAAGTAGATACAACACAATTCAAAAGTTGGGTTTCTTTTTTTGGTTGGTCTTGGTCAGATTCTTCGGATGTTGTCTTTTCTTGTGATATTCTTCTGTATTCTTACAAGTTGACTATGATTATCTTTGGGATTTTTTGTTGTGGGTCTGTATAGCTGGACTATGTGTAACTCATCTTCCACTTCAGGAAATGTTTCAATTCAATTTGTTTTGCCGACCCAAAACAAAAACACAGCTCAAAATCAAAAGGACTAGATATAAGGCCTTCTAACATCGGATACCTAACAGAAAATGAAACTAATTTCTGCATTGATACGTGATTTTAGTCTGTAGAGCTTAATTATTTTCACTAAAAAAATTTTGAGTCAGGTAAAATTGGATGGGTGATATTGGCAGTCATGGGAATACTCTGGTTATATTCGCCTGCGGGTTCATGATTTGCACGCTGACTGGTCTTCGTTGGTCAACCCTTCTTTGCCTTCAATGCCGCAACCTCAGACATTAATTCCGTGTGTTGCATGTTTTTTTTTCTTTCTAATTAGTACTTTCAAATCAATGGTAACTCTTCAATTATTTATTTATTTATTTATTTTTGATCCGCAGAAAAAACAAATTTTATTAACGGGAAACATAAATCAATATACCATAATTCAATATCCAATAATCAAAAAAGGTACACAACATTTTGTAGCTGCCCAATTTTGATACTTATTCATTTCAAGAAAGTAGAAACAAACTGAAATCTCCTTGACTCACGAACCTAGAAAGGAACCGACAGAGAACAAGACACGAACCACCCACACTGAGCGAATAATCACCATAGACAATTACCGTTGGCGTCAACGGGAACGGGACTTTGAATAGGACATAAATCAATAATCTCCTTGACTCTCCCCAAATAATACCCGGCGTAATCAGCAGCTTGCTTCAAGCAATCACAAACACGGCTGCGTTCTGCGGCGGTGTCGGCCGCTTTCAGCACCGCCGTAGCGGTTGAGCAGCATGTCGCGCTCGGCTTCTTATCAGGACCTATTAAGAAGTACGTGCATTCAAACAAGGCCGCTTCTCCGCATGGTGCTGCCCCAACTCCTCCATAGCTACTCATAATTATCATCGCCGCCACCACACCAAAACAACAAACCATTTTCATATCCATTTTTTACTTTTTGTTATTTGCTAATTACTCTATTTTATGGTCTTGTGTCTAGTGTTTATGCTTTATTTATAGACTCTGTGAAATTATAAGTTCAAAGTACACAATCTCTTGAACTTTGGTATATCAAGATACCCTTCAATTAAAACTTGATTTTTTGTCATCAATTGTCCTGAAATGAATATTGCCCGTGATTTCTTCTTAATTAATCCCCTTAATTACTTTCTTTATGCATATGATATATGTAATTATTGCAGGGGATAAAATTCATTTCAAATTAACGGTACATATACTACCCATGATTTCCACTTGTTAACATACTCAAAAAAGCCATATAGAGATGGTGAAAAAAACTCATATATGGGCATTGTGAATTTATATCATATGGTTTATGGTTATATATCGTCAGATGTTTGGTAATGTAATTATATTAATTCCATTCACAATTGTATGCGGATATTTCTTTCGAAGGCTCTCTCTGATACTTTGCAGGTGGTCAGTGACCTTCACAATCGATTTGTCCCTATTTTACTGTTGTGCCTTATATGTGCCCAGTCTAGGGAAACAATTAGTCATCTCCTGGAGTATTGTGGGTTCGCTCCAGTATTGTGATCAATGTTGCATTTATCTAATACACTCCAATATATCCTCCTATTAGACCATCAATAAAACACGATACCTTTCGCTCAAAAAAGAATCATGTTAATATATAATACAGTGTCATGGTTTTCGGAAGAAACCTATTAATCTATTAAACACCCACCTCTAGCCGTCACTTCTCGTACTACGATTGACCAATCTCCCATCGTGGTTCCACCAACCCCCACATACTCTTCCATCCTCCTCGCCCTGGAAAACGATCGGTCGTGTGCCACGTACAAGGGCACCGCACACACGCACAGTCCCCAACACCAGGGGCACGGTGAGCCGTAACCCTAGTCGTGTGCAGTATATCCTCGGCTCCCTGCGAATCATGAAACTCAAACCCTCGTGGCCGCCATAAATGACGCCACTGTTCACGATCTCCACTAGCTTCTCGGAGGGCGAACCAACGGCGCTGCATTCGATCCGATCACCGATCACCAGTAGCCCCCCTAATCGTCGTATCGCTAGAAAAGTTGTGTCAGTCATACACCGTAGATGACAGGCTTGCCCCAACCGAAAACTCAAGGACGATGTCTAGATCCCGCAGCCCTTGTCTATGTTGTCTCGATCAGTAAGATCAAGAAAAACGGATAAACCGCTGACAAACACTACACAAGCCCTCCCTGCTTGCCTCTCTCTATTGCAGAGAAGATACGTGAGGCAACAAACCTTCTCTGCTTGCCTCACGTCTACTGCGGATAAAACCGCAACCTCTCCTTGCTCTAGACCACAGTTAAATTAACTTGCTCCGTCTCTATTGTAGAAGAGAAACACCTCTCAACCGCAAGACCCCGCCTCCCCCCTTGCCCTCGTGTTCCCAAAGATAAATAAGTACTACAAAGTTGCATAATAATCACAACAAAATAAAAGTAAGATGGTCGAGCATGTAATAAGTTTCCCATTCTTAAAATATTGTTTGAAAACACTCGACAAGCATACACAATCTTATGTCAAAGTTTGTGTGGTCGTGTCTTCCAAAGCTTTTTATATTAAAAATGTCACATCAAGTAAGAAACATGAAGCTGATTCACACAAGGCAACATTTTTCTAATCTAAATCTCTCCGCCGTGTGTAGTGTTTTCGGTCGCATATCAATTTCATAAATTAACGACAACAACACAAATGGTACCTTTGGCCTCCTAAGCTCCTCGTATAGTTCGAGAAAAACGATATTTACATGTTCCCAAAATTAATTATGCACACAGATGAGTATGATCTCCTTACAAACCTTCATCATACTCCTCTTCTTCCTCTCAAACCCCTCCGAAGCCGTGACATGCAAGCAATCATCGTGCCCTAGTCTCAAAGACTCAACCATTCGATTCCCGTTTCGACTCAACGAAACCCAACCCCGCCACTGCGGCTATCCAGGCTTCGATCTCTCCTGCAACGACCGGGGCCAAGCGATCATCGATCTCCAATCCTCGGGCGAATTTGAGGTCAACGAAATCGATTACCGAACCAGCACCGTTACCATCAACGACCCAAACAATTGCATGCCAAAACGATGGCTAAATTGTCCCAACAACTTGACTTCCATGTTCTATCCCTTCCAAGTCAAAGAATATTACTCCACCCTCACCTACACCTTCCTCAACTGTACCTCGGACATAACAACCTTAACAAACGCTAACCTCGTTCCTTGTCTGAGCAGAGACAATTACTCGGTCCGGGCCATATTGTCGGATCATTACCACGAATCGTTACCATGCACCGTGCTTTCGAGAGTCGTGCAAGTTCCGCTAAGATCAGGCCAAGACTTTGATCCTGCTAAGAACATGTTCAAAGATGTGTACTTAACTTGGACCGACCCGGACTGCCAAGCGTGCGAAGGTGGGGGCGGCACGTGTGGGTTTAAGAGCGGGTCGGGTTCGGAGATCGGGTGCGTTTATAGGTCGAGAATCGTTCAGTATTGCTTAGCTGCGGGGATCGTGATGTGTTCTCTTTTGTGCCTGGCCGTGATATTGGCGCACGTGTTTGTTAAGGCCAGGGACGATAGTACCGATCGGAGTTGGGATCGTTCGGCCAGATCGGTTGGGCTGACTGGACTTGACAAGGTTGTTGTGGATTCGTATCCGATGATTAAGTTCGGAGATGTTAAGGATGTTGTTGACAACACGTGTTCGATATGTCTGTCGGAGTATGAGGGTGGAGATATGTTGAGAACGATACCGAGCTGTGGACATTATTTTCATGTGAGTTGTATTGATGAGTGGCTCGTGAAGAACGACACGTGCCCGCTTTGTAGGAATTTGGCTCACGGCTCTTTCTCGGTCTTTTCGCGTACGTCTTTTCGATAGGATTCACGTAGATGTGGACTTTGTTTCGTGTTTGTGTCCGGAATTAGAATAAACTTTTCCTTGTATATGGCTTTGCGTAGGAGTACACTAATTTGGTAGAAACCAAAGAACATAAAGCCATTTTTTTGAACAAAACAGTAATTAAGAAGGAATATCATGTCATTACAAAGTTTTTATCCCATATATAAATATATATAGAAACTGAAAATATAAATTTAATAATAACACAACACATAGCACATAGTTTACGTACGATAAAAAAAAACCTCTTGTTTTTATCTTTTTTTTTTTTTTTACAAAAACTCTTATTTTCGGATTTTAAATTGTATATAGAAAAAAAAAATCGATAATGCTAGCTATAGCCTCCAGAGAAAACCGAACCCGAAGGTTCAAAACGATTAATATAGTGTGTGAATTGGGGAAACATGAACCCGAAGTGAACAAACGAGTTTAAATTAATTCAAGTATTGTAAATTATGCGTCACAAAGTTTTTTATTTATCAGAATGTCACAAAGTTCGGTTAGGGTACTTAGGTGAAAACTAAGTATTTTTAGGGTACTCGAATGACATTAACCCTTAAATATACTTTTAGGTATCGTGGTTCGAATTTTTCGATCACTAATTAAATTATTCCAGTGACTGAGAGTTCGTTCAATAGTCTCAACTTCTTCACGTTCGTTGATATTGAGAATCAGTAACATTATATTGTATTTAGCAATAATTACAAAAACTTACGGTGTACTTTTTATTTTACAAAAACCTAAGGTTAATTTTTTTCTGTTTACAAATATGTTGTCTTAACGGAATGTAGTCATGTGATGATCACATGACATTAACTTTTTTTATTAAAAGTAATTTTTTTATCCTTTACCTTACATATGTTTCGTTATTTGTATACGTGTTGTGCAATTTAGAACCCTTAATGAATTTACAAATAAAAAATAATTTATCTCAGTATTTATTTAAGAAACACACATAGGTCAACCACAAGTTTTATAATTGTATTGTTTTATTGTTACTCCTAAGATTTCCTTGAGATTACCTCCACAAAACAAAGATCTTCACATCCTCCCTATCACAGTTTCTCCGCCAATCGTTAACACATTGATATTAACAAGTAACATAGACAAGAACAAAACCAAAGAATCGACAATTAATAAACATCATAATTAAACCCAACATCCACAATCTCCGATTTAAAACCCGATTACGATGGAGATCACAAAAATGGCCACCTTAAAAACACTCCTCCTAGTACTAATCTTCCTTTCTCACCACAAATTACCATCGACAGCCACGACCTGTAAGAAAATATCCTGCCACCAAAACTCCGACCCGACAACAGTTCGGTTCCCGTTTCGGATCAACCACACCGACCAGCCCCAACGTTGCGGCTACCCAGGTTTCGATCTCGCCTGCAACGGCCAATTTCAAACCGTAGTCAACTTCGTATCCGCCGGCGAGTTCATCGTCGAGGACATCGATTACTACGAGCCCTCACTGACCATCCGCGACCCTGCCGATTGCATAGACAAGCGTTGGCTCCATTACGAGTCCATACCGAGCTTCGATCCCTACCAAACCTCTCATGATTACGGGAGCTACACGTTCCTCAACTGTACCCCCAACGTAACCTTAAACGCCCCGAGCAACACCCCCGTCACGTGTCTCAGCGGTGAGGGTTACACTGTCACAGCCCTACTGAGTGCAGATTATTCCAAACACAGCCACGTGCCCTGCACTGTGATTAAACACTACGTGAATGTCCCGAGACCAGGATCATCTGATCAGCTCTTCGGAGACTTTAAGTTGACTTGGAGTCTCTCAGGTTGTGATATTTTTCTGTTTAAAATTGATACATATATCAGATCTAACTTCTACTACTTAAAAGATTAATTTTGTGGCGCCTCTCAAGTTTTTTCTTTATAACAAAAACATTTTTATTATTTTGTGAAAGTTTTCAACACTATCTTATAACTTTTCCATTTCCTAATTGTGTCTTATTTAAATTTTTCTATCCTTGTGTATTATTATTAGGAATAATTCTACTTCAGTACTTTAAATCTTTTATATTTCATTTAAGGTACCTTAAAAAAATTATCATTTTAGTACCCTAAACTTTCATTAATTCATTTAGAGTATCCTAAATCATGCTTGTGTCACCTCAGTACCCTAAACTTTCATTAATTCCATTTAAATACCCACCGATACTTTACCAAAAATTTGGTTGTTAGTGAGGGGTATTATTGTCATTTCACCTGTTTTGAAAAGAAAATTGTATGAAAAGTTAACGATGGGTACTAAAATAGAATTAATGAAAATTTAGGGTACTGAGGTGGCACAAAAAAGATATAGGGTACTCTAAATGAATTAATGAAAATTTAAGATATTAAGGAGATACAAAAAAAATTTAGGATACTTTAAATAAAACATAAATTTTTTAAGTACTGAAATGAAATTATCCTTTATTATTATAAATACATTTGGTGTCTCCTTTATTTATTGAAAAAACTTACTCTTGGACGAATTATAAGTAACTCTCATTCTTATATTTTTTTTTTTACATGAGTTCACAATACTTCAATACAGGTTGTACGGAGTACGAGTACGGCGGAGGAGCTTGCGGATTCGAGAGCGACACCGGTGTAGACCTCGGCTGCTCTTACCCTTCGAGAGTGATTCAGCATTTGATCGCTGCGGCGATTGTTATATCCTTTCTCTCGTGCTTCCTAGGACTTGTGTTTCACGTGTGCGTCATGAGCGGAGCTGAGGCGGAGCAGCTACGTAACAATCTGAATCCGACCGGCGAACTTGGTACGGTTACTGTCACGACGGGTTTGGATAAGGTTGTCGTGGAATCGTACCCGAAAACTGTGTTCGGAGAGAGTAAGGAGGACTTGTCGGGACCAAACGACAATACGTGTTCGATATGTATATCTGAATACCAACAAGGAGAGGTACTGAGAACCATACCTAATTGTAAACATTATTTTCATGTTGATTGCATAGATAGGTGGCTCTTGAAAAACGCAACATGCCCCTTGTGCCGGATTTTAACACACGAATGATATTTGTTCTTGGTGATTTGTGTCTATTAATTGATTAGAGCACTTTGTGACCACGTATATTTCCAATGTTTATATGGTTTTGTTCGTTGTTACTTTTTTTCTATGTGAGAATTGAGAAATATGATATTTTTATAGATTAAAATAGGGTATAACCGTACCTTTTACAGAAATATGAAATACAACAATACAAAAAAATATTTGGGCCCCACCAAGAGTAGGTATCGAACCAATTTTTTTACCGATGGTTTCAAATAGATCGTTTTACAGGTCAGAGGATTGTAAAGACCAGTTACAATATCAATATAAGAACAAAAATAAACCTATAACGAAGTGAATTCAGAGCTATACTAGGTTACCATACAGCTTGACCACTAGGCGATAGTGTCAGGAACTGAAGCACCATGACACAAAACGGTGTCGTAAATGGGTTTAGATCAGAGAACCAAACGATGCCGTTGGAGTTGCTAAGAAGATGTTACTCGCAGTGAGCCACGTGGCGTTGACCGTTGACATGCTCGCCCTATACATAAGGCCATCCTTTTCTTTGTGAATGCATTCTTGATTATTTGTGTGAGTTGTGTAATCGATTGAGAGTCTTGGCTTGACTGTGGAGCGAGAACACAACACTTGTAATCTTCACTTCTTCTCAATGAACCATAAGAGTTCTTCAATTTGGATTCAAGATCCTATCACCATATGGGTCTGGACGACTCGACGTCGGCTATGATGTGGGTGGGCCGCGAGTTCGAATTGACGAGTGAAGGTCGCCCCTCCGTAGAATTTGTCTCGACCACCGTCGTAGCGAAACGCGGACATGGGGGTTTCTTTTCCTCCATGGGCCAGATGGCTGGCTGCTGAGTCCTCCGCCTCCGCCTCCTCCGAGAGCCGGATAAGCTTCATTCGCATTCGCATTCGCCATAATGAAAGGGCAAGAGATTAGGGTGACCGTGGTAGGTGGGAGACAAGAGGTTAGGGCGGCGTGGTAGGTGGGAGAGAAAGGGATCTTTGGGGGTTTTGTTGGTTAGAATGGGCCGCTTCCAGTAATGGTCTGGATTGGAATTTGAGCTGCATAAGTTTATTATGTTGGAGGTGGGAAATAATGGAATTGGTATGAATCCTGTTTTGTATATCATTCATGTTCCTTATTTATACACAATAATATCCTAATTCAAATACAATGGCTAAGGATAATTACCTATTCAAATACAACATTTGAATATATACTCTTAACTAACTCAGATATGCTAACACACCCCCGTAGTCGGAGCGGGAGGTTCACGGACGTTCAGACTATTACGAAAATCAACGAACAGAACGTGAGGTAGTCCCTTAGTAAATATATCTGCAATCTGAGAGCGAGTAGGAACATGAAGAACACGAACATGACCACGAGCAACCTTTTCCCGGACAAAATGGATATCAAGCTCAATGTGCTTAGTGCGCTGGTGCTGAACAGGGTTTCCAGAGAGGTATATGGCGCTTATATTATCACATTATACCAGAGTGGCCCGAGATACTGGACAGTGAATCTCCAAGAGAAGATTGCGAAGCCAACATGATTCAGACACCACTTGAGCAACTCCACGATATTCCGCCTCAGTGCTGGAACGAGAGACTGTAGGTTGTCGTTTAGACGACCAAGAGATAAGGTTGTCCCCGAGAAATACGCAATATCCAGATGTGGATCTACGAGTATCAGGACAGCCTGCCCAGTCAGCATCCGTGTAAGCAACCAGATTCATGGATGGGGAGGCGTACAAATGAAGGCCAAGATGTAAAGATCCCTGAACGTAGCGAATGATGCGCTTAAGGGCTCCCATGTGACCAACACGTGGATCGTGCATATGAAGGCACACCTGCTGAACAACATACGCGATGTCGGGACGTGTGAAGGTGAGATATTGCAAGGCACCAGCGAGACTCCTATATAGCGTCGGGTCAGAGAATGGTTCACCGGCCGATGCACTCATCTTGCCATTCGAGTCAACCGGTGTGGATGATGGAGAACAGGAATCCATGCCAGCTCTATGAATGATGTCCTTAGCATACTTCCTTTGAGAGAGGAAGAGGCCACCTGGATGACGAGTAACCGCGATGCCCAGAAAGTAAGACAGAGGACCGAGATCCGTCATGGCAAACTCGGAGGCTAAAAGCTCCATGATGGACAGGCGAA
>JAYMTN010001834.1:0-12043 GCA_036897425.1 Erodium trifolium
CGCGACTCGCGCTCGCGTGTCGTGGTTCGCGCAACGCACCGTGAGATGCGGTGTGTGCGTGCATGGTTCGAACCACGAACCGCATCGACGCGGTTCGCAATGCGCGATTCGGTGGCACGATTCGCACGATGTACGTCCTCTTACTCAGCGAGTCATCTCCCGTTTCGAACCAATTTGACGTCCTATTAAACGCGGAATCCACACCACTGTAGCTGCTGTTACCGTGTATTCAAATAGAAACCACGTTGAACCTCTTTCAACGAAAAAGAAACCTCGTTGCCCATCAAAGCCAATGTCTCAGTCTCTGCACTCTCACATTGAGACTATCCTCTGGTCCGCCGATGATATCTCTCGCCGCGTCTCCGAGCTCGCCGCCGAGATATCATCTGACCTCTCCGCCTCCCCTCAGCCCATAGTCTTCGTCGGCGTCGCCACTGGCGCCTTCCTCTTCCTCGCCGACCTTGTCCGCAACATCGATTTCCCCATCTCCGTCGATTTCGTTCGCGCCCAATCCTATGGCTCCGGCACCGTCTCCAATGGAGCCCCCAAAATTTCACTCGACCTCAAGCTCGACCTCCAGGGAAAGCACGTGATTCTGGTATATTTGTCCCTCTCTGTAAAAATCCTTTTTTTAAAGTCTGTTTTCTGAACAAATGGAGCTTTTTTATGGACCAAAGCTTGTTTTTTTTTTTTAAGTCATAGTTGCTGTATTAAAATATTTAACACTTAGACCTTCCATATAATCGGTCTAATACCGGTGTAATTAGACAAAAAGTAGGGAAAAGGTGGACCGAAAATATATTTAATATATTTTTAAATTATTTGATGCCACATGGTTATGGCTTAGACTCAAATAGACGGTTGACGAATCCCTAAACGGGGTTTGCGGTCTAAACCAATGAATCCTGGGATTTTGAGCTTTTTTTTCCAAAAAGTTGCCGATCCGATGCGCAGAAGACTCCACTGTGGGTGGTCTTTCAACTGTTTTTGTATGGATACTATTTGTACTAGCTAGCCATTACATTATCTTCTTACCGTTGAATGTTTTTAACAGTGCAGCTGAGCTCTTTCTTTGTCTTTTTGTTCTCTTAATTTATTATTTGATTAGAGGGTGTTGCCGAATTAATTTTGTTATCCTAAATTAACTATAATTGAAGTTGGAATTCAATATAAAGTTCATGACTTTAGGCTATATTTATAATATTAGTTGGTTTTTGACTCAAGTGTATGCTGAGAATTCAGTGTTCAGTGCTCAGATGCAGCTCTGTGCACAACTCGTTTACAGTAGTAATTGCACCTTCATTAGAGTTCACTTGTGTTGATGCTTTGCTCAGTTCTGTTTACCAATTACTATTGATTGCGTCGGCTATAGTTTTTCTTAATCATCTCTATATTGTTTTCATTGCTTAAGTCTGCATTGTGATTGGTAATTACTATCAGTGATGGAACTTAATTGTTTTTTCTGCCTCCCTGTTACTTTTAAAGGAAGAACCTCTTGAGTCTTCAGTACTTCCATATTGTATTTGGATTACTTGTTTGTTCACTCTCATTTCCCCCATTTTCACCCGTCCAAACAGAAACCGAGTCTGAGCTTATATAAAGGTTTGGGAATGGGAATTGGGCATCATCTGAACCTTGTGACTTGTGTGTGATTTAGCTTCATTTTGTTACTCATTCTTTGTCCCCCACCATCTCTTAGGCAATGTTGATTCTCATATTTATAGTTGCAATGAAAGTAGGATGATGTGAGAGGATAAGAAAAGAAGAAAGGGGTCTCAAAAACTTTACATTTACCCTCACACACAAAAACTATCCAAACTGATAAATGTTATTAGATATAATATAAAGAGGTTATATATATTCCGAGTAGCAATATCACAGAGGTGTGTGGTGTTATTGGCCCACTTGGAGCTCTCTTACCTCCTTAAGGCCACAAGTTCGAACCTCAGTGGGCACATATGCTTGGGAGCCGGTGGGGTGGAGGTTAGACTAGGCTAGATTAGGGTTTCCCTGTTTTATTTCCAATATAAAAAAAGATACATATAAATAGACACAATGCTCTCATTCTTCAATTCCCATTTTCATTGATGGAATGGTAAAGCTGCCTAGTTAATTTCAGTTTTAAGTTACACCAAATTCATAATCGATAGTTCCTTGTAAAATAAGACTCTCTACATCCTGTAATAAGTCTTTTCTGGCAGGTTGAAGACATTGTAGATACTGGAAACACCCTATCTAGCCTTATTGCACACATGCAATCAAAAGAAGCATCCTCAGTATCAGTGTGCACTTTCCTTGACAAACCAGCTAGAAGGGAGATTCATTTCGAGCTTGTAGGGAAAGGAAAGTATTACCGGGGGTTTGAGGTAAAATACTTCTCTGATCCCTTATCTTCTTGTTTCTCTGATCCCAGTTCGCCATCTGTGCCAATATAAAATGACAGGGGAAGTGGATTCTCTAAGGCATGCAAAGCAATGCTGTGAACTATGTATGCTTTACTTGTTTCATAATGTGATTGAAATGGTCATCCTGTCAATAAAGAATAGAATTCTGAATCAGGCAAAGTAATTTGGACTTTTGAGTTCCGATGTTTAAGATGAAGTTCATGTGCCTAAAGTTTTTTCATATGATGTTTTTCTTCATTGCTTTTCTTTTATTTCATCACCATTTGCAGATATTTATTTGGTCTGCAAAGGTCTAATCTCCCTATAGGGGCTGCTGCTGCAATCTTAAATGCTTTAAGATTGATGGCATATTCTGCAATGATTCCATTCCTTCGTGGATGAGGCTTTCCCTGCTTCAATGTACTTTTGCACTTTTGATTTATAGTTTATAGAAAATTGCATTGCGGTGGACACAATGATTTTATCTATATTTTCGTAGTTCTCTACTTTTTTCCACTTCAAGCTCTCATTTTTATCCTTCAGATGCAATGTCATATTTTTATGGTCAAGGGTTTTATAAGGAATTCTTGTCTTTGGCGTTCAAGAAGTTCATGTCCTACCTCATACTTGGGTTGGTCAGCTCACTACCCTTTCCCCTGGTTTGAAGTGGTGATTTTGTTTTGGGATGATTCCTAAAACTTGTGGTGAACTATACACGTTTAGTAAATACTATTGGTGAACTATTTTGTATTGCCAATGACAACCCCTAACTATTTTCCGTCTGTAAATTCGTTATCTTTAACGGAAATTAGTCATGTGACTTCAATTTTTTGGAAATGACAGTTTTGCCCTTTACATTATACATGTTTTGCAATCTGTAACCCTCATATGTATACGTGTTTTGTAACCTCATGCATACACTTTTACAGGGGTACTTTTGGCTTTTTTGCAAAAGAAATTAACCTCAGTATATTTGTGGATGGAAAATAGTTGAGGGATGTCATTTGCAAAAAACTTAGGTCACCGATAATATTTGCAAAGCACACCGCTCTCTACAAGTTTTTGCAACTATCCCTTTTTATTTTTGGTGATTTTGGTAGGGTGTGGAAAAGAAAAACGAAACATCTGATCAGTAAGTCAATGGACAGTGAGTGACACAGTATTACCATCACTTCAGAATTTAAACTCCATATCATGCTATGATTCTTGTCTTTACCTCTTATCAGTATCTCTACTTGCTCGTGACTGTATCGGAGACTTGAAATTGATGCCATCTTTATGTTCTTTGATGTGCAGTGTCCGGATCAATTTGTTGTTGGCTATGGCATGGATTTTGCGGAATTGTACAGGAACCTGCCTTATCTTGGTGTCTTGAAGTCTGAATATTACAAATGAATTGTATCTTCACAAATCTGATCTTACATTACTATTTTTTTGCTCAGGAAATGGCTATAATAATGTTTAGTTTGAGTATTGACGATGATTCATATTAACTTGGGAATGGCCCCTTGTGGTCTGAATTTGTGTTTTCTGACATTCTCTCTTATGGATGAAGTTTTGTTTCGCATTTTTATTTGTCATTGTGATTTGGAAGGTAGTTGGGTCCATCAAAACCTTTCGAGCTTCAAGTTTTTTTGGTTTCTTTTTAATTCTTTTATTTGTGTCTGTTTTTACTACTAATTCTTTTTTTTTTCATTTTAAATCTTTTCCACCGCCGTGCCGCCTCCACTGCAACCATGTTTACTACCTCTCCGTTGGCCTCCCACATCCCCCGTCGCCCTCTGATCATCCAAGCTCATCAGAGGTCCGACCCAGGTTCCGGCGTCGTGATTGTGGCACACCCAATCACTCAAGGCCTCCGTGCAGGGAAGGTTCAATCCTATCTGCTGGATCAAGACCCTGCCCAACCTCATCCGCTGGACTGGGACCCTGACACTCCCGCTTGGAGTCGGAGAGATCGGAGTCTACAACTGCTGAAAATGTTAGGGCATCACGGGATGTCCCAGAGGAGCCATACCCCGCCCTATTGGGCTAGGATTCTATCCCAACTTGTCAAGCAAATACAACCCTGACCGAGTCTAGGCGAAAAAAGTCTTTTGAATCTCTCGTGCCACTCACATGAATAGGACCAAATCACCTAAATATACACTGGAATAGTCATCTCTTGTATATCTGTTTTTATGTGTTTACTCAATCACAAAATCGCGATGACTTTTTTTAGGATCAATGTCGCAGATCTAGTTTGTAAGACCTAAGATTATGTCTACCTCTTTCCTATATTTCTCATTGCTCATAATAAAACTGATCTCGTCCTTATGCTAAAAATAATAACTATAAACTTTCCAAAAATACATATCGGGACAATTATTTCGAGAAACTCAACTCTTCCTCCCTTTCAAATAAAAGATTTGTCATAGACCAATCTTATACGGAGCCTCTACATACTCAATTCATGAGTTCACACTTGTTTTTTAGCAGAAACTACACTGTTCCTCAATAGAAATGAAGAGTAGCATGCAAGCACTTGGTATACAGCGTGTACAAGAAATGGTAATTAACGGCATGAACGAAAAAAAGAATGAAGAATTGGCAACCAAAACATAAGAGATGAATCTGGAAAAGGAAATCGACTGGTTGCAGCTCAGCTCAGCATGCGCAACCACTGCTCTGCTCGTTCTCTGTAACATCCTCCGCGATTCCCTGGAAGTATCTGTAACTCAAGTAGAATCATACGATTATTACAACTATATTATGGAGATATATCGAGGAGTTGAGTTAAACAAGAACCAACATGAACACAGAACGCAATTACAACATAAGGCTTTTGTGCCATATAATACGGACTACACCAAGTCTGTATTGCATCCACAATGGAATTGTAGGTTTGAATCCCATTGGGTGGGTTCTAGGGGAAATAATGCATACGAAAAATATGATGAGGTTCAGGCGCAAATCAGCCTCTCTCCTAAGAGATGCCCTTATAATACAACATCACATAATGAACTCTACGACGTCACATTAATGAAATCTACATGAAAACATGTTTTCATTATATGATGTCGTAAATTTCAAGGTTTGTGATTTGTATTATAAGAGTAATTTGTAGATGAACTCATCCCCGAAAATATAGACTACAACTGACGTAATCAAGTCCAGAGAAAGAGAATTGCACACTCAAGTCAACAACAAAACAAACAGAACCATATATGGGCGATGGGCACCACCTTTTCAAACTATATATATAATATAAGGTTTTGTTGTCATCTCTTCTTCCAGTTCACCCTAGTCATCTTTCCGTTCATTCTTTAATACTTGTCTTGGATTTCATAAAACAAATTCTGCTGGACTATGATAACAGCTAATGGTTAGTTGGTTGCTAAAGATGATAGGGAAGTGCTATGGAGACTCGAGGACTTAACTGCTAAATAGGGTTCATGAGCCCTCTCTCGATGTGTGCTTTGTAGAGCTTCTTTGTGAGAAGCAGCACATGTTAATCTAGGGAGTGTTGAAACAGAGTTCCTCTCTTGTTGCCTACACTGCTCGGACCGCTGCTGTTAAGTCCCATGCTGGCAAGCCCTCATCTGACCCTCAGAGACATTAGTAATGTCAGATGCTATAAACTTGGTCATTTGGCCAATCAATCTCTGTCGATACTTCAAGAAGTCGGGCCATACTATTGTGACCTATCGTATTCGCCCCCTCATCGCCAAAATTTTGCATATCATGATGTCGTCTCTTCCGATGTGCTGCCTCTTGCTCCTCCGAGTCAGACTCACTCTCTAAAAAATGGTAGAACAAATATTGTTTCTACTTTCTCTGCAAGGTAAATTTGCAAACCATATTTCTTTCAATGGTCATGGCTTCCTTCCTTCACCTACATCCCGGGTCTGTTAGTTACAACGCTCCCTTTTAGGACTGAAGCAAGCCCTACCGCCGAGTGTGAAAAGTTTTGTGCTACTTTACAAGACTTTGCTTGCTAGCCTAGTAGACATGATACTTCTTTATTTATGTGTCGCTCATCGGATGAGATTGTCATACTTCCAGTTTATGCGGATCACACTATAATTAATGGTACTGGCACGTCTCTGATCTTTAAGCTGAAGCTTCATCTCCATAGATCCTTACGATGAAGGACTTGGGTCCTCTCACATATACTTTGGGTCTTGAGGTTCACACACCCTCGACGGGAAATTTCCTGCTTGACTCGTCTGGTATTCGTGGCAGTTCTCCGGTGGATACTCTTGGAGCTCAACGTCAAGTTACGCAAAGAAGGGGATGGTAACCTATTTGCTCCCACAGTATACCGTCAGCTGGTTAGGTGATTGGTCTATTTTATTACTCCACGCCCGAATCTTTCCTTCAATGTCCATGACATTTGCATATGGCCGTTGTTCGTTGCAATCTGTGTTATCTTTCGGGCACAATGCCAAAAGGAATTTATTTTCCTTCAGTCACTTCCCTTCATCTTTCAGCATATAGTGACGTCGATTGGACAGGTTGCACAGATACTAGACATTCCATGACAGGTTGGTGTGTGTTCTTGAGCTCTGCCTGTATTTCTTGGAAGTGCAAAAGGCAAGACCAATTCTCTAAATCTTCCACTGAGGTCGAGTATCGAGCTATGCCTTGCATAGCTCGAGCGAATTCTAAGATTCTCTAGTTGCATGGACTATTATCCAAATTGGGATTCATATTTCTTGGGGCTCTCTGTTTCATATAGGCAAACCAGTGCCCAACCCTGCTATCATGAGTGCACCAAGCATATTGACGTAGATTGTCGTTTCATTCGTGATGCATGTGATTCTTGAGATCTCTCTTTCCCTCATGTACCTTCGAATCTCCAGTTGGCTGACATTTTTATCAAAAAAATCCTCACCAACATCATCGGTTTCTCATAGACAAATTGTTATTGGTCAATCAACCCACATCAATTTGAGGGGAGTGTTGATCCTATGGACTTTAGGGTTTATGCCCGATTTACTAATCTGATTTTCTAATCCACGTACAATGTGTAATATATAAATGTGGTCTTGTTTAGTACTTGGATCATCATATATAAAGATAAATTCCTGAGATTGACATCATTATAAGATGGGAAACTAAAAATATGTAATGGCAACTTAAATTACTACCCTGAGGTAAACTTACATATCCTGTTCATGCTCATTGGCTAGAGCACTTTTAGCAATACGCAGGAACGCGGAATCAATATTGAAGTCCTCTTTAGCTGATGTCTCAAAGTATGGTATCTTTCCATTTGAAGCACACCACTCCTTTGCTTTCTTCTCAGAAACCTGTACACATGCAAATTACACTTGGGGAATTCGATTCAGCAATTACCATAGCTATCTGTCCTTACCACTCGACTATTCCCCCCATCAATATCAACCTTGTTTCCAAGCAATATAAAAGGAAATGTGCAGTGATCAGGTGGATTTGCCTGAGACAACAAGATGTGAAGGCAAGTCAATACTTCAAGTAGAAAGGAGAACTTCTAAGAATTTTAAAATAAAAAAGGGGATTGCTGATCCTCATGAATTGATCACAGATGGAAAACAGCTAATTGAAAAAGAAAAAGAAAAACATGTTATGCATTGCACTATGAATTGGGCACGGTTCTCCATTAGTAAAAACTAACCGAAATTCAATTTCCTTCGACCACTTTACCATAAAGGCCTCATGAATTGTCAACATTTCACATAGAGGCCTTATGAATTGTCAACATTTCTGCACATGGCCAATTCATAAGGCCTTTATGGGATACGTGGACAATTTATAAGGCCCTTATCCAATCTCCGTTAGGTTTTGCTAACGTAGAACCATGCCCAACTCATAGTGCAGTGCATGGCGCTTTTTTTCTTTCAAATGCCTGTTTTCTGGTCATTGCCAATTCATGAGGGGACTTTTCAATAATTCCCAAAAAAAGGGGAATCAAAAGCGAAACAAAAAGGCAGGCAGATGATCAATGGTATCGACCAGCTAAAGTAACCAAGGAATTTCCATTTTGGTAGATCAGATAGAACAATATCTTTCACCACTTACACCGTCAGCAACAGAGTACTAAAACCAACAGCTTGGGTTGCTATCAAAGTAATGGAAAAGGAAACATGCACACTTACCTATCTATTTCACCATCACAAATATCTCTAGGCATTCCAATACTTTAACAGAATTACTGTTATAGTTTAACAGAAGAGGGAGGAGGAGAATATCATATACGCAAACAGAAAAAAAAGGCATTATATTTCTTACGCTGCACAAATCACAAAAGCGAAATAAAATGTGTGAATTGATCTCAGGAATAAAACAACAACTAAAAAAAGTATTGGTAATTATTTATATATTTCACCTTCAAATTGAGTTGAAGATTTGTTGAAATGGGGTTTCTCAGAACAATATCTAACATTCTAACTGGAAGGGAGCAATCCCCACACCACAAAAATATCAATTAGATCCGCATAATCAACTTGCCTCCAGATTGAAATAAATATTTTCGAATATACTAATCTTCAAAATATAAGTAATTTCCATTCTCCAAAAAAAAACACATGATCACTGGCCCCTTGTTCGCGCCCTCACACCCTCTTCTAAATTGTAATTCAGGTGATAAAAAACATACACTACAAAATTTAAGAAATAACACAGAAATGGTCTTTTTAAAACATGTTACAGCAGATGTAAAAAGACAACGGATGAGATTTGTGATGTGACTGTACCAACTAAAGATAACTGAGCACTCAGAAGACATATGGAGCTGGAGAAAATGAGCTTCAATCTTTGCCCAAGCTATGACATTTTCAGAACTGAAAATTTCAATCTTTTTATCTACAAGTTGCCTAGACAAGGGGAACAAAATACAAACAACAGAATAAGCTTACCCCCCTCTCTCATTTAAGATACTAGTTGTAAATAGTGATCAAGACCAAACAATTGACACACCCTACTAATTTCATAAAATGATACAGAAAAAAGGGCACTGTAATGCAAATCTCATGACCCTGATTCCAAAACTACTCAAAGATCATAATAGATGCCAAGGAAAAAGGAAATGGTAGATAGCTATGTTTTTTTATGAAAATACATGAATGTAGGGATTAACTAGTATATCATATTTTCATTTAAAAATCACATACTCACTAACTTCATCTTTTTCATAACTTCAGTGGGTGCCAAATTTGAGTTAAACGTTTCAAGCAACTCATTCGCAACACATTGAATACTTTTCCAATTAACCCCACTCCATTTAAAGAGAATTGAACAAGTCAGCCAATCTTCAAAACCTACGGCAGAGGGACTGATAGTTAAAAGCATACACAACCTTGACACATCATCCTTTATGGTCATTGGCAACTTCAACATTTCCATGATATACAGAAGCTTGAATCACCAACCAAGAGAGATAAGGTAACAAGACATTTTCTTAAAAACATTCAGGAAACTAAAAGAGGGAGAGAATTGAGCCGAAAATAAAGAGCGCTAAATAAAGTACCTGTTTGAGAAACTCCTCATGCCAATTATCCAACGTGTCAAAGGACTTCATCACATTAACATCATAAACTAAAACGCAGCAATCCGCCCCTCTATAGAATGCCACTCCAAGACTCTGAAATCTCTCTTGCCCAGCCGTGTCCCATATCTACCAATACCCACACACAACATTGAACATTTAATCCCCATCCATAACACATGCGGCAGTAAACTACGCCGAGCATTGCAATGCCACTGAACTAACAAAATGAAAACCCACTTGTAAAGTAACGAGCCTGTCATCAATCTGGAGTTCTTTGGTGACAAAATCAGCCCCAATCGTAGCTTTATACTGCTGACTGAACTTCTTATGCACATATCTAAACAAACAAGTGAAGATTCACAAGAACCAACTCAACCAAAGATAAAATAAGATAATATAATTCGATCTAAATCGATAAAAAAAAACAAAAATCAATCTTCTGATTGCATTCACAATGCAGCATCACAACATCAATAAAAAAAAACCAATGATGACATTAAAATTAGTCAATTCCAGAGATCTCGAGCTAAAACATATCAATCTTTTCAGAATTTGAAGGATACTGGTTCATCAACGACGTCTTCCCAACCCTGACGCCAGAAAATTCACAAATTAGACACAAAATGTAAATGGATGATGACAGAAATGGTGTGAGGAAGGAGCGAAAGCCTATGAACGTACCCACTGTCGCCGAGAACGATGACCTTGAGCAAGGTGCGCCTGCGCAGAGACATGGCCAGAGACGACGATGAGGAACGCCGGAGAATAGTGGAAATCGACGTCGGAGGTGCGGTGAGAGGGAGAGAAAAGGAGAAGCGGAAAGGGGCGCGAATTAGGATCAATCGGTGGAGTATATTTCGGTGAACACTGAAGAGAGTTTGTTTGTCTTTTTTCTTATTTATATTTTGGGAAATTACACCTATTCTACGGTTTCGTATGTAAGTTTTGTTCAAGAAAAAAAAATACATTTTCAAGGGTTAAATATTGAAATTTATTCTTATGTATTGGTCACAAACACTATAGTACTTAACATTTCAAAATAACAAATGCAATACCTTAAATATTGGTCACACAATTTTGTAAGTAAAAATGAACGGAATTTTCCATTCCATTAGGCATATTACCTCATGTGTCATTTAATGGATAGTAAAATGACAATTTTACCTTTAATTATTTGACCTCTATACATTTTATAAGGAAAAATAATGGGAGTACAATAGTAATATTTCTTATAAAATGTATAAAGGTCAAATAAATAAGGGTAAAATAGTTATGTTATCATCCATTAAATGACACATGAGGTCATATGACTAACAGAATTGAAATTCTGTTCATTTTTACTAACAAAATTGTTTGACCGATACTTAAGGTATTGCATTTTTTTATTTTGAAATGTTGGGTAGTGTAGTGTTCGTGACCTGTACTTCAGAGTCAGTTTCGATATTTAACCATTTTTTAAAACATAATTGTAAGCTTTTATTAATGGATTTTCGAGAACTTACAAGTGATCGTACAAAACAATAGAAATACTAAGAATGGCAAGGCACAGTTCCGTTGATATTTGGAACGCTAACCTTATAGAAAAATATTCGGTTATTTCAGGTGACAGTTTAGGGGTTGTTCCCTACTCTTTCAGTGATCAGAACGAGACATCCTAATGACTTTCCCCATCTCGACACGGTCATGCGTGTGTTGTCTCGAGAAGCTGTCAAGGAGTTTCCCAAGGAAAGGAGAAGGATGGGGGTCGGGTTGAGTCTGATCCTTAAGGTTCGGGGTGTGGCTTCTATGGGACACCCCGTGATACCCTAGTGGCCTCATGTACACCAGCGAGCCTGTTTTGCAGGTCTCACGTCCGTCCCATCAGGACTATTTCCTCTCCGGGGGAAGGGGTATTCCAAAGTCCTCTTTCCCAGGTCGGAGGATGACCACCAATCCTACATCCTAAAGAGAAGGCCAATAAACAGACTGGTAGGACGTCCCGAAGTCCACGACCAAACGCACCTTAAGAGCAAGTACACCGCACCGGCCCGACCTGCATCCCGACCCGTGCCAATCTGAGCCGCAAAGAGCTAGCCGTACCGGTGTGGCGTTCGATTTTCATGTCCCGCATCCCGTGTTTTCCCGGGCCGACCTGCGTCCCGCGTGCCGC
>JAYMTN010001835.1:0-12043 GCA_036897425.1 Erodium trifolium
TCCTGAGATCCTTCCATGCTTATCAAACTGGATCTCAACAAATTTACCAAAACGACTGTCCACGGCAACCAGTATCCAACCACATGTAATTAGTGATGTCTAACTACTTCAACAACTTATTGAATGTATGTGTGAGGTTATTTGTACATGTGAAACAGTTCACTAGTAACAAAACTTGGGTAAGGAAAATGCATAACTTTTGGCTTCTCCCTTATCCCATACTGCTAGATTGCATGTGAAAATTGAGATATGTCCATGAATCAGAACTTCCAAATATATTATATCAATCGTTATCTAGTAGTGGAAAGGAACTAAAAGTAACATTCTCGGAATGCATTATATTTCTAATAAGGATTACTTTCTCACCTAGAATTGTTATTCCTAACCGTTTTAGCATTGCCAAAAGCTTCAAGGACCGGATTTGACTGCACTCAGATAAGTTTGGGTTCAAATTACACGAGATATTGCATATGAATTAGAGGGTATAAGATCATAAGTAAATCAAACTAAAAAATGAACGAAAACTAGATCAGCAATCATACTTCAAGAACTTGCTGTTCAACTGTTCGTCCTTCAGTAGCAACCCGACCACCCAAATAGGCAAGGTATCGCATAAGCATCTTTGTAGTCTCAGTTTTACCTGCCCCACTTTCACCACTTACCAGGATTGAATTACTCTTTCCCTCATGAATCATTGCCCTGATTCCATCAAAGCAAAGAGGCTGACTGTTAGGTTCATTTATAAGTAAAGAAATATTTAGATTAATTGGTGCAGATCAGGATCACCTGTATGCAACATCAGCAATTGCAAAAACATGAGGGCTTAACTCTCCAAATGGTGCTCCTTTATATTGTACCATCATGTGAGAATCATACAGGTGAGGCAGTCTTTGGAATGGATTTATAGCAATAAGAATATTTCCAGTATAAGTCTGCCATCACATCAAACATCAAGGTCTCATAGAGTATGGTTTCTGAATACCAAACTTGATACACACATTAATATATGTATATATGTTGTATATTGTGTTAATAGTTTAATATATTTTGTAATCTAATTTAACATTAGTTATTTACAACTCAGGAGAATTATTTTGCTAGGAGTACTAATTATTAACCATATCACTTCATGGTCATTCAGATTAACCAGTGTGAATTTGTTTTATCTACAAACCCATTCTTACTTTAACAATCTAATGTATATGATTTACCTACCAAACCCACACCCATATATGATGTAGCCCATTAAAGAAAAAATCATAATGATTGATAATCAAAAAAGAAAACTCAACAGGCTCCATTATCAGAAAGATAAAAAGAGAACCAATATGGTTTAATAGTGTACAAAGAATAATACAAAATACAAGATGAAATTTATACCAAGAATTCTGGTCTGGTATGAATGAAAGAAAGCTTACATATATTTCATTCAGTTCAAATCTCATTTTCAGATTCTGCAGAACTCCAGGTTCATGCAGATAAGATAACTTTGTCATGTCATCAACTCCACCAGCAGGAGCTTCCATATCCTTAGGATATAGTTTTGCCAACTTTGCTTTGACCTGAATGTTAAGATAGAACAGAAATGAAGTCATTAAACTGCAACATTTTAAGCTTCCAATAATCAATAGCATTATTGCATTCCAGTTTTTCTCTGCACAGTTATAATTATTATTCCTTTAGTTTTTTTAATATGCCATCCATATAATAAGATCTGTAATGTTCTGTTTCATTTGCACTGCATGGTCAAATATAATATTAACATAAACATAAACAACAAAAAGAAAGATGGTAAGTGTGATTTTAAAACAAAATTGAACTGAGGAACAAATACTGATCCCATACACATGGTGCTAACTGTAAGAATCTAACAAAATTGATGTGGGTTGGTAACAACAATGTGTCTGCCACAGACGAATGATGTTGGCGAGGAAACGATTTGGTAAAAATGTCAACCAAATGGAGATTCGAAGGTACATGAGGGAGTGAGAGCACTCGAGAATCAACCGTCGTTATGCGACGTAATTGCTTGAAGTTGTTTCACATTGTCGTTATGCGACTTGCGTGATGATGTTTTGCTCCCACATGATGTAATTGCTCGAAGCTGAACCGTGCGTCCATAAAATCACGGTATGAGCCAATGGCTCCAGGTCGTCTTAGGCTTTAAGAAAGCCGTTATTTGGTATCATCCCATTTGTCACCTCCACCCTATATTAATTTTTAAACCCAAGCAGACATACATTCCTGCTATGGCCCATATGCAGACATCCATTCCTACTATGATACATGTGTAGATGTCCAGTCCTACACGTGAGGGGGAGTGTTGAAAAGAAAAAAATCTTAATTCTTCGGCAACAACAGCACAGTGGTGACGCAACAATATGAAGTTGGAATTTGAATTTTATTCTTCGTCCACGTGCAAGACTAGTTATCCGACTTGCACGTGTGGGGGAGTGTTAGAGTGTAGTTTATTTCATTTTACAAGTATTTCCTATTCCTAGTTTAGTTTAAGAGTTAATTGTCAAAAACTACCCTAAGGTATTGTCCACAAACAAAAAAATACCTAAAGTTTTGTCCACACTATTAGGCTACACTAAAGTTTTGTCCACGCTATTAGGCTCCAGATTCATCATTGCTTGTTCGAATGAGTATGTTGTGCTGTCAACTGAGCTTGTTCATCACATGCCTTCGTCCTGGGTTTGGGGTTGTTCCGTCTTCACTGTTGAATTGGGTTCATTTACTTTCTCTCGATATGTTCTTTGGAGAGCTTCTTCGTGAGGAGCAGCACATTCTGACCCAGTAATTATTGGAACAGGGTTCCTTTCCTATCGCTTATGTTGCTCGAACCACTCCTGCTCGGACTGGTATTGGCGAGCCCTCATCAGTCCCTCGAGACATGAGTAATGTCGAATGCTACAATTGCCATAAACTTGGTCATTTGGCAAATAAATGCAAACTCTGTTGATATTGCAAGAAGCCTGATCACACTATCGAAACGTGCGTATCATGTTGTCGTCTCTCCTGTTGTGCGGCATCCTGCTCCTCCAAATCAGACTCTTACTCCATAAATGATACAGTATTGACAAATGGGTATGTGGGTGTCTGAACTCGAAAAGTCAATTCTTTGTTCTAAGAAGAAACAGTGATTGACAATTGTTAACATGGTCAAGGACTCGGTGCAAAGTTAAAAAGAAAGAAAAACGGGGAAAAGAAAAATTATAATGATAGAAAGCCTGACGAAAAAGATATAATTATTGAGAATATACTTAAGATCAGCGTTTGGTGGAATTCATAATGCCGGTTCAAATAACTTGCTTTTTTCCCAGTTTCAATTACTTTAGACTGCATTTACAATACGGATTTGTATCTAATACATAAATACAACTTTTAATCTAAAAAAATAAAGCAATTTAATAACCTCATACCGTTTTTCCATTGGTAGTGTTGACCACAACTTCCTGACCATTTATTTTTGAAACCTCTCCATCAATCCAAGTTACTTCTGGGTCTTCAACCCAGACATGGGAACCTACAGTGATGTTCACCGGAGTGCCCTGGACATGCAAACACCAAAGCGTGAATATATTGCATAGAAATTTGTGATAATTCATTTGAATGCGGAGATCTGTAAATTTTGTTTACTACCGAATCAAAGCATGTTGTCATGTATGAACATTATGACCATAAGTTGATACACAAGGTCAAATTTAAGTTCCATTATTCATTTAGGAATCAAAGACAACTGAAAACGTTAAGCTATCGTTATTGGAAATTTGTTGATGCAACCAACATTATTCTCCTCAATACAAAGAATTGCCTTATTATTTGTCCCTGTTTTCTCCTTCATACTCTTTGCTATTTTGGAGATAGTAACATATCCATCACCAATTTCGTATAGAACATTTCAGACCAAACAACTCAGATGTTTAATAGTATATCACTTTTCTTGTGTAGAGCATTTGCTTAAGAAGATATTACTGATGTGATAATTCTTCCACACAGTACCTTCAAACTGGTCATGTCTTTTTATATATAAATAGTTGTTGTTAGGTCAAAAATATTTGATTAAAAGATGATATGATGTAAGACCATTTCTCACTATCAACAAGTTGCTTCAAACTGAGCATTGGGTCTCACTTTAAGACCAATTCCATGATAGCATATTAGAACTTCACAAGTATCTTGAATTAAAATGTACACGAAATAGCAGGGAAACTATTAACTTATTCTCCTACCTTGAAAATGATTAGGGAAAAAAGTACATTACTTTCTTTGTCTTTCCCGGCATTTTCCAGAAACCGTAGCGAAGTAATCATTAGCTACTTCAAAAATAAAGAAACGAGGATACGTGAATTCACTTATCCCAATCCCACAGGTGAAAAGTTCCATAAATCATTAAATTATATTTACTGACTATGTGGTATCAGTCTGCATGTGAGAGGATCACGAGTTTGCATCACGGGTCTTTATCTTATATAATTCTAATGACTTTCCCTCACAATACAATAGCCTGCGTACTTCTATTCATCATGTTTCTTTTGACTTGATTACCTTATGCTCTACTTTCTACTCTCCCCATTGTTTTCAGTTTGTTACCATCACATTCTAAACTCAATGGGATTAATCAATTGTTTTTTACTGCTCCAACTCAGACCGTCCCCTTCTTTGTTTCCTATGTTCAACCAACTAGTAAAAAACAAAAATTAAGAACAGAACAATGTTATATATTCATGTCCTTGGTTCTTGGAATTATCAGCAAACTAGAGCATTTCTCTATTTAAGATGCCTACATTTATCAAATAAAATAGGGGTTTCTCCATGTCATAACGTAGACCTTTCGTTTATCATTAAATCCTAACCTCAAACGTATCCATCCGCAAGTCTAACGGTCGTTTAGTGGGTAACAAGAAAAGTTGATATGTCATAGTTATGATTTGAGAATAAACGAAAGGTCTACGTTATGACATCAAGTTTTCACGTGCCAAGCATGTGACTGGTATTTCACGGAGTTAATCTCACTTAATAGATTTTGATACATTTTGAGAACTAATTGGTGAAACCTGTTACTATGTAATACTTTTCAAACGTCTGGGTTATGATTTAGTAATTGACCTTAATACAGTGCGGTGACATGCAATTATCCCATAAGATTATGAACAGTTATAATAAAACTAGCTTCCATTACCACCCTCATTATGAGAAGAAAAAAGACACTAAAACCACAATTCATATGCAAAATATATCACGCTAAAATCCCAAAACAAAACTAAAAACAATCCATGAAGACAGGACAAAGATTGAAAAGTACAAGCTGGTCAAATATTCACAAGAAAGAACGGGGAAAGGAGGCTATAATCAAACCCTATTTGCTGGCATACCATTTTTCTTAGGTTTTCAATCCAAAGCTCTGCTAATCATGAACACTTTGCTCGGAAACTGTGCTTGATGAATCCAATTATTCAGCTCTCTAAGCTGATCCGAAACGGCATTACCGATACTGACCCTTTTTTTCTGGATTTCGCTCAAAATCACCTTGGGGACAAACCTAGACGAATCAAAAATGCATATGGTAGAGGGAGATTGTAACCGGATCGAGGAAGTGAATGAGGACCGGTCGGTTTGAGGAAGAACAAGTGACATTCTTCAGAAGGAGCTGTAACTTCGCTGATTTCCTTTGTTTTCGCGCCAATTTGTGGCTCCTAATCACACCTCTCTCTCCACCTCTGCAAACGTATATTTTCTTCCATGTCTCTCACAGACAGTGTACGGCTTCTGAGATATGGACATGTGCTCGTGGCAATTCAATTGAGGCCCATTTTCCCCCTTTTGGGCCCAACTCTGACCCCTACCATGTCCATGGCCCAATCACTTGAATAGGGTGTTGGTTCCATTTCAAAATCTCACTATCTTGTCAATGTGTGAGAGCATCTCCGGTGCCGGTCGATTTGTTGGCAGTTCGTTGCTGGCGGAGATGAAAACTGCGGTGATTCGCAAGCGGTTCGCAGGCGGTTTGGTGCTGGCGGAGACTACCGACCATAACGCAATCGTCAACACCATGCACCGACTATTGAAAAATTGTGAAGAAAATGGTACGAACAGTCTACCATCGGAAGGTGCTGACTAATAATGTTGGCTAATAAAATATTTTAATATTTTTTATTCGAACAGCCTACCACCTGAGATTCTCTAATTTCAATTTGTTATGTCAAAGCCACTTATATTGTGAGAGCAAATTAAGATGAAAAATAGGTGCCAAGTTAAAAGCAGGTGATAACACAAGCTACAAATTTACATGTAGAAGTTCCATCAAGATCGATCACCATTTTAGAAACACCAAGGCCATGGTTGACGGTTCTACAGACTCTCATCTCTTAACGACAAGTTGCAGTGGTAACAAAGATAGATCAATTCCCATCATCAGCTGCTTTGAGGTAAAGAGAGTCGCCTCCTCCTCGCCCTTCACTATTGTCTTGCTTAGCACGCCCGAAATCAGGAAACCCTGAGAGTGCTCCATTGCCAGAATCATTGTGCATCACGTGAAGTCCTCCAGCAGAGCTCATTCCTAGTTGGCTGTGAAAAGCTTGCTGCTGCTGAAGTGCTGAATAGGACTGCTGATTGTACAATGAGGATCGGCCAACCATCGCTGATTGTGGCGTCATCTGTTGAGTTTGTTGCTGCATGTAATGAGCTCCTCCTGCCTGAGCAATGCCACCTAACTACATGGGCCGAACAAATTTGAACATAACAGTTGGTTTGGCATTGGTAAATAAATAGTAGAGTGAATCTTGGAACAAACCTGAGCAGCTGGTTGGGGCTGAGAATCAGCGATGGCAGCCAGGTACATAAGGTTCCTCTGCAGCCTTGCCTGGTTCCTGACAACCACAACTTAATTAACGACCATTCTCATCCAGGTGAAGAGAAAAGCAATGGTAAAGGAGTTAGCTACTTACTCTGCACATTCACTAAGTTTGCCTGAACTCTGGCTTTCAACTATCTTCAAAATCAACGACTTGTTCTCATCCAGATACTGCATGCACAAACAATCAAGTCATGAGTAACCACAGTACAAGCAATACTAGCCCGAGAGCTGTTCAGACACTTGGCCCGGGTGGAGATCCCTTGCTTCAGGATAAAAGTCCGAGTGAGCAGAGCAAACCCCGCCAAACCCTTAACAGTTATGGACATGAACACAAATTGTCACGGTTTATAGACATACCGACTATGCAACGTTTCATTAAATGGGTGCATTGACCCAGCAATTGTAGTACATGGAGGAAACCAATAATATACCCAGCAAAACAAGACCAACTAAGAAGTTATAAGAAGAGAAATCAATCTCCCTACTGTGCCACAACCAACCCCAAATGCGTTAAACCGACACTATGGACAAAATACACTAAATCAAACTTGTGGTCCTAAAGCAAATCTTTCGCCTATTCTATTCATCAAGGCATACAGAATATAGCTTTAACTAGTTCAAATCCAAGGAAAATAAAGTTAGTGCTGCAATACAACAGATTAAAATATATAGCAGCAAAAAGGAAACCCAGAAATGTTCCTAAAGCTATCCAACTGAAAACTTAGCAAACAAATAAAAGAGAGGAAACATGTCAGCTAGTGGAATAAACAGTGATGAGATGAGATCCAATAAATAATGAGGTAACAATACTCAAAGAATAAAACCAGTAGAGAATGGAATATCAAATATCAACAAAACCTAGGCTCTACAGATTTAAGCCTCTAAATCAATGAGAACCAAAACAACAAGAGATTCACTCCAGAATGAGAAAGGGCCCAACTTTAAACCAGTAGTAACAAAGTCTCTTAGCCTAAACCCCAAAATCAAAAACCCCATCACCAGAAACATCAAAGCTACAGAAAGAAAAACAAAAGGCAGCAACAGACAAACCATGAGAAGCTCAGCTAAAAGTCAAATATAAAAGTAAAAAAGGGAAGAAAACATCATGGCTACAAATACCCATTTGCTCAAATTCATTAAAAAAGGCCAAGCTGTGGAATACAAGCAAGAAATACCCAGAAAACTGGAGTGGCAGCAGAAGAATAAGTAGATATACAGAGAAAAAGGCATAAAATCAAAAAGGGTGATGATGATGAAGAAGAAGAAAGACCTGCTGAATGTGATCAGTAGTGACGTTGTTGGGGTAGGAAGCTGCCATCATGGGCTGCATCTGCATCAGGTGCTGCTGCTGCTGCATTTCTCACTCAGCCTCTCAAGCTTGAAGCAGAGCTGAAAGGAAGCACTCACTGCAAGGAAGGAGGCAGATAAATGGATAGATGCCCTCACCAAAGCTTGTCCCTATCTCTATCTCTATCTCTCTGTGGCTTAACAGTAACAACAAACCCAGAGGTACTAAAAGGGTTTTGGTTGAAATCACCCTTAAACCAGTTTTAAGGGTTTTTGAATTGAAATTGAAAGGTACATATAATATTATTTATTTTGGGGGAAATCCGAAAATGGATGGGAAAAAAAACACTTTTTTATTCATCCAAACTGGACTTGCTCACCATGGAATCTGAGTCTGCTTCTGTAACCATTGATTCTGCACAGTTATATTATAATGAGGGGTTTAGTTTAGATTTGTGGAGTTGGTCTCAGAGATGCTCTTCTGGCTCTCTCTGTGGTTGCTGCAGCTCTCTCTGTGACTGTCCCGAAGTTCGAAGCTCGAAATTGAAAAGGGACATCACGTGATATGATTGAGATAGGACCTGAGAGAAGCAAAATCTGGTCTTTGAGCACTGACCGAGTCTTGGGTTTGGTCATTTTGGATTCGCCTACCTACCTACAACAACAGCCAGCCAATTTGGGTCACGTGACTTACTCGAACCCCACGCCGTTTGATATAAACATGCTTGCTTGTTTTCTTTTAAATATATTTATTTGTCATCCTTTCCGTTCGTGTTCATTTTTATAATTTTATTAAACTAATGATGTGCTCTGATATTTCTTTTTCAAAGTTTCCATCTAAAGGATATTTCTTTTTTGAATTTTGACCTCAATTAAGAAATATAATCTTTTTTTTTTTGACAATCTTTGTTATCAAAGCATCCACAGGACGGACATATTGATTACGATTTGGACGGTGAGTTTAATAAGTTGCGGACATAATAAATCATCAATCGTGAGTGAATAGAACATTGCACGTGCTTAACAATTTGTATTGTTCTGAATTTTCGACGGTTTATGTCAATGCATCATTCATCATTCGTCTTTATAACCGTTCTGCGGCAATTTTGTCACCATGGGATGAAAAAAAAGTAGTTGGATCAGCTCCACCCTTTACTTCATCTTTCTAAATTTCACTCTCTTTTTCCAAACCATTTTTATCCTAATTACATCAACTTCACTCCACTTCTTAAAGTTGGAGATCACCAAAAACAAGTTCAAAAAATGCTCTTAATGAACGTAACGGGGTTGTAAGAAAATGAAATGATCACTCTTTCATATATTATTACAAGATAGAAGTCTATGAAATAATAGAAGTACGACCAAAACTTGAAATAAAGGTAAAACAATCCACATTGGAGGTCGAAAGAATCGTCGAAAGTGACGGAAAATTTTTTTTTGCTAAAGTTTGGCTCCGCTTTTTCCTCTCTTGCGATTCAACGTCCTCCGAGTCCACAGATTCATCGACGTCGATTCTACGACCATTCTCCCTCTCCTTCTCTCTATTTCTCTCTCCTCCCTCAACGAATCTTCTCCTTACACGTATGATTTTGGTCAGATTCGACTCTCCGAATCCGACACTCCACTGTAAAATCTGTCAAATCCGGCTTGATTTCGAATCAACCTCCACTGTGGGTGGTCTAAGGAATACATGGGATGATCACTCTTTCATATATCACAAGATAGAAGTCTACCAAATAATAGAAGTAAAACCAAAACTTGAAACATAGGTAAGGAATACATGGGATGATCACTCTTTCATATATTACAAGATATGTGTCAATATGACTTACAAAACATATACAGTTCACATTCAAACAAACCAGTTACCAAACTGTAAGTGAACATATTATGCTGTTTGTTTTTTTCTTCTAAACAATCCTCACATCACTACTAGGTAAGTTCAAGACCTCTCCACACTTGAAAGTTAAGGTAAAAATAAAAATAACACTTACTAGTCACTACTCAACTGTTACTTCAGCCTTAATCCGTTCACTTGGGACGCTGCTTCTTGTCTCCTCTGCCTTTGATCGGTCCTTGACTTTGCAAGTACCATTAGCAATCTGACCCTTATTATTTGTTATGGTAAACGATGATCCATCTCTCACAGCACCAAGGCTAAATCGGGTCTGCTCCTTTTTTCTTGGAGAGCTTGTGGAAGAGGATTCTTCCTTCAAACTACCTAAGCTGTAACGGAGTACCCGACTACAAACCCTTCCCTTTGCATCTGGTGATGTACCATCACCACAGCTCTTTCTCCTGCCCAGTTTTGGTGACTTGGCACGAGTTACTGGCAGCTGGGAACAACCATTGAAACAGATTTTTGAATTGTTGTTAGTCCTTCATTTCCCCATAAAGATATTAAATACAATGAACTACTTTGTTTTTTAACCAATGAAAGATGTTAGATATATTACCTTTTTAAGTTCAACCTTAGGTGGAGGCCCTTCATAGTAGAAACTAGGGACTGGATTTGCTTTTACAACCAACTTCTTTCTCAGTTGCTTGAGTACTTCTTCTTGCTCTTCCTAAAATTATCAAAATCAGACAATCTTCAGATAGACAACAAGCACTATAACACATATATGTAACTTGTAAGGACAAGTAAGTACAGAGACATAGTGCATGTCGAAATGTCACCTTCATCCGGGCTTCAAGTTGGATTTTCTCTGTCTCTAGAGCTTTGTTTTTTTCTTCCAACTTTGAGTAGAACTAAGGGCACCATAAAATAAGAGAAATGTCATGTGAGATGCAGTTCAATGCATACCGATGGCCTCTTCCTCATATAAGAGATGTGGCCTCGGGCAGATACCTTTCACATAAGAAAATCACTTCACATGTTTTTATTTGACTAGAATATTATACCTCCCTCCTTTTCTCAGCACGTTCAGCAGATCTAAATGTAGGTGTTGTTCCAATAGTCACCCTGGATTTATGTGATCGCCCAGATCCGATAGTACTATAAATGGATAACGAATTGTGATGGCTTCTTAAATGCTAGAGGTGAATTATACTGAAAGAACTGGAGATATTTCAACAATGTATACCAGCATATATAAGGAGATTAACCCAACAGGCAACTTAATACGCTACCATGGGATCATTCATTTAATAGTGGCAATTTATGGAGCTTATTCCCCAAAAATACAGAGATTATACCAAGTTTCATCGAACTGTACAAGGAAAAAATAACAAAAATATATACTTGGAAAGAATGTGTAACATTACATCTTGTTAAAGTCTAATTAAATCAAGAACACAAATTGAATTACGAACCAAAACCTCACCAAACAGACATAAATCATGAGGAATAAGAAATTTTAAAAAATGGCAACCAAGTCCTCCATATTATGTACCATCTAAACAAAGTGAACTGCCAACAGAGCTTGATATCCATTCGTTGGGTGTTGGTGGTGGTTTCCTTCCCGGAACCCACGCCACTCTTTAATGCATTAATCTTTTTCTGATAAAAAAAAACTGAGCTTGATATTCGCTAAGGCAGGCCCAAGCTGGAGGTTTGGCAAGAGGGTGACCGCCCAAAGCTCATCACCAATAAGGGTTGAATATTCACTTCTTGAACACATCAATTATCAAATCCAGTTCATCACAATAGTTCATCAAAACAACACACAACCCAATTCTCAATTGATATCAAATTGGTACACAAATCCAATCTCAGAGGTCAACTCCACATACCACAATCCATCAATTAAAACATACACAGATAAATCAAATCAGAACCTGGTTCTTCAGAGTTGTGACATCACCGTGTTCATGTCACCATGGCTTCCTTGAGTTCCAAGAAACTCTAAACGAAGATGATGAAGAGCAGCGAAACACTGCGTTTTGGAGTCAAGA
>JAYMTN010001836.1:0-12038 GCA_036897425.1 Erodium trifolium
TGAACATGACTTCCAGTTCCGCTTTCCAACCCCCACCTTTCCTTCATGGCTATATGGTGAGTTTAATACCGTCAGTTACTTTGTCTAAGAGTTATGTGTGTTGAGCCCTTTAGAGACTCTTTACTTATAGTGACTCTTTATTTAATAAAATTTTACACCTTTTAGTGAAAAAAAAAACAAATTAACAGAACCCGAAGGCGAATGACCTGCACGACTCTATTGACCTCGACCAAATGAGGATTTGAACTCCCTGGTCCAATGCCACTTCATTACTATCAGACCAAATTTACGCATTTCATTTTCATGAAGAGTCTGATCCCTCTTACTCCAAATCATATACACTATCATTGTCTAATTTACAGAATCTTTGTCCAGAAGTATTCCCTCAAAAAAAAAAATAATAGAAACGAGATAGAATCGATCCTAGCTCCGAAAGACAGTAATTTGATATCCTTAATCAAATATTATTCCAAATATGATTCGAAACTCCAAAGGAAAAATTAAGGTCAACAATTACATCATATAAAGTTTAAATAATTCCCAAAAATCGAATTACAACGTGTTTAATTCCTCTAACGGCCACATCACTTTACCTTACACAGAACTTTGACCAGCCATGAACGGAGGTAGCGTGAAGCACACGCGCCGGGAAATCTGAAGGCACGAGCTTCTTTTCTGGGTACAGATTCCATTTTCTTTTCCCATAATTTTACAGAGCGAGAAAGAGAGAGAGAGAGAGAGAGAGAGAGCTGCTCTGTTATATATAAAAAATCCCTTTCGTTTTCACTGTTTATTCTCTGCATTTCACTTTCATCTTTCATAGGAGAATTCCAATCTCACCAATCGCATTCCTTCAACTATTTCTCTCTCCTCGCTCACCCATTAATCTCCATCACAGCCTCTCTCTCTCTCTGCTTGTGTGTTCTGGTTTCTGGGGTTCGCTCAAAACGAACTTCGATTCCGGCGACCACCCAATTCGTCGACCTTCAAACTGTTTCGTTGGCTTTTCGTTTCGGGCTGTCAAAATGCCTATGGAGCCTCAACTCGATGAGCCCGGTGACCAGTTTCCGATTGGGATGCGAGTCCTCGCCGTTGACGACGACCCCACCTGCTCGAGACTCTGCTTACTCGTTGCCAGTATCGAGGTTCGCTTCTTCTTCTTCTTCTTCTTCTTCTTCTTCTTCTCCTTCTCTCGCATCTTCAGACTTTTTTTGGAAGTGGGTTTTGCTATCCCGTGCTTCCTCTTGAAGAATTTGGATTTAATTGGTCGTTTTGATTTGGGTCTTTGGAGCTGAAAATGGGATTTTTCTTCTTCTAAATTTATTGCGTTTTCAGTCGTGAAATTCTCTTTTGTTCGTTTCCTGGGTACAGGTCGTATTTATGCTTCGTGGAGATCTGTGATTTGGATTTGTTTTGTGCCGAGATTTTTTCCCCTGATTTTCTGATTGGGACTTGATTTGATTTCAGATTCTCTTGTAATTTGCTTTTTCCTCCTGATTTCAAATTACTTGTGTTTTTCGTGTTCGGATTAATGGATCTGAAGATGCAATCTTGGGGATGTAGATAAGTAAACACTGACTGCAGTTCAGTTGATTATGCCTGCTGTGTAGTTTTTGTGTGTTTTCTGAATGACAGTGATGGTGATATTATTGTGATTGATTTGTTCTGGTTCTGGTGGAGGATATGGGTTCAGATTCTTTGGAATTGTTGTCCTCAATGTGTGGGTTTTGGTTTTGCAGTTAGAACTACCAATCAGGCAACCACAGCTCTAAAGATGTTGAGAGAAAACAAGTTTGATCTGGTCATCAGCGACGTTCACATGCCTGACATGGACGGGTTTAAGCTGCTTGAGCTTGTTGGTCTTGAAATGGATCTGCCAGTGATAAGTAAGCTCATCTGCATTTTCATTTTGCTGTTAATTTAAAGCTTTGTGCACATTATGTTTTAAGAACGATGCTTGAAGAAAGGTTCTGATGAAGATGTTATCGCCTTTGCAGTGTTGTCAGCTAATGGAGACCCCAAACTTGTGATGAAGGGGATTCACCATGGTGCTTGTGATTACTTGTTGAAACCTATTAGAATTGAGGAGCTGAAGAACATTTGGCAACACGTAATTAGAAAAAAGAAACATGATCCCAAAGATGGGAAGAGCTCTGGTAATCAAGAAAGGAATCAACATGGAAGTGGCGAAGGACACTTTTCTGGAAATGCTGATCCAAATGAAAGTATCAATAGGAAAAGGAAGGACCAGGATGAAGATGATGAGAATGATGAAAATGGTCAAGATAATGATGACCCATCTGCACAGAAGAAGCCTCGGGTTGTTTGGTCTGTGGACCTGCACCGCAAGTTTGTTGTAGCTGTCAATCAATTGGGCCTTGACAGTATGTTTCTTCATCCCTCACCTTTGTTCAGGAATTGATCTTTACATGCATCAAACATCTTCATGATACTTCTTTGTTTTGATGCAGAGGCTGTGCCCAAGAAGATTCTTGATCTGATGAATGTGGAAAAGCTTAGCAGAGAAAATGTGGCGAGCCACCTACAGGTATATAGTTCTTAGGGTTAATTGCAGTAGCTATTGCGTACTACACGTATTTTGCACATAATTATACTAACTTTATAATGTTATTTACAGCTACCTAAACTTTCAAAAAATTGCAGATATCTCCTTTTTGTCAAAAAAAAACTACGAAAAGCCCTTGATCCTAATTTAAAAAGAATACAATTTTTCTGCCTTTTTAATAATTCCATCTTTTATGAAGTCCTTTTACATGTACTCAGCCATTTTTCTACGTCTACTAAAATGTTTTTGGTGGTAATGAAGTCTTTTTTGAGATTATGCGCAAGGCCATTTTTGTCATTTTTGGCGAAAAAGAGCTATCTGCAATTTTTTGAAAGTTTAGGTAGCTGAATGGAAAAAATTTAAGTTGGGGACAGTTATCTGCAAAAGGCATATAGTACGCAATAGCTGTCTGCAATTACCCAAATTCTTATCTTTTTACGAGCTTAATTGAGCATGATCAATCAGTTCTTGCTATATTTTATAAAGCTTACCGTTGATACCATGGTTACAGAAATACAGACTGTATCTTAAAAGGATCAGCAATGCTGCAAACCAGCAAGCTAACATGGCAGCTGCTCTGGGCGGTACAGATCCTAGCTATATGCGATTGGGTTCTACGAACCCACTTGGAAGCTACCATAACCTGGCAGGATCTGGTCAGTTCCAGAACACATTGTACAATACCTTCCCATCAAACGGCATGCTTGGTCGGTTGAACACTCCAGTTAGTCTGGGCATGCGCGGCCTTCCTTCTTCAGGAGTGGTTCATATGGGTCATGGACAAAACTCCAGCAACTCTGCCAATGACCTGTCTAAGTTCCAGCCAGGCACATTTCCTGGAAACCACAGTGGCAGTATACTTCAGGGGATGCCAATGACATCAGAGCTCAATAGACTCCATAACAATGGTGTTTCCATTGGTGGGTTGTCCAATGCTATTGATGATATGACGATTTTTCCTCCATCTAATGGCTTCCCGGATGCCAAAGTAACCACACTTGGTAGCTCAAGCAATCCACTTCTTGGAATTCCAAGCATGGTTGAAGGACACCTTCAAGATTCTCAGGGTAGCAGAAGCTTATCTGTTGGTATGGCCTCATTGAACTCAGATTTGTCATCCAATGTCCTTGATCACGGTAGATGCAACAACAATTGGTCAAATGCAGTTCATTCATCAGGAGCCCAATCACATTCTTTCCCTCTAAGTGACCCGAGAGAGAAGGTCTCCACAATGACATTGCCACTCGGGCCTAATTCTTCCCAAATGCAGTATGGAAGAACAGACTTACACGGCCAAGCAGCCCCCAACAACATCAATGTAGGGCGAAGCATCGGTAATGCTTCCTCTCAAGGGTTTGATTTTTATAAGCAGGACGTAGGTTATGGGCCAGGTTTTATGGGTAGTTCTATGAGCTCTGTGGCGCCTGTTAATGGAACTTTAGGTTGTTCGTTGGATACCCAAAATACAAATTTTGGTGGGAATATCGATATTAATTTGATGAGGCAGTCCAGTTTTGCAAGGCATGGTGAAGTTGACAAATCAGGACTTGAAACATCAATGCAGTTGCATGAAGGGTATCTCATGGGCCATCATAAGCTGCAGGAAAGCTTTGTTTCTAATCATTTTGGTTCCTTGGAAGATCTAACAACTACATTGATGAGACAGGTAAGACTAAGAGTATCTTATCTTGGTTTATTTATCGAATTTTGTCAAGATGTCTTATTTTCATATATTACATACAAGTGTTATTAACATGATATATTCTTGAGGTAAAATCTATTATGGGAAGTCTGATATTGTTTTCTTCTTCTCAAGCATTTATACAATGTGACATTGTTAATGCAGGATCCAGATAATCATGTGAAATCAAACGGAGATTGTGGACTTGGTACTTATCCGCCTAGAACATGCCCGTAATTCTTAAGGATCCAAAACTAGGAAAAACTGGCATTACTCACGATCCTGGAGGGATGAAATCTGCAAGAGTTTTGCTCCATGTAAATTATGTTGCACTCATTAATTAATTTAGTTCGACTGTTTAATTGGCTTCAGTCTTATGTTCTTCGGCACTTTGAAACAAGAGTGGCATCAAATTTCCAAGGGCCACTGTAAAAACTGTCCAGCTGCTTCCTGATACTCTTTGTGTCATTGTTCTCTGGAATAATATTCTCATTCATGGATAAAAAAATATCTGTTTAATTTGATCATCATGACTCAGGCTCTTGCACTTTCATCACACATATATGTTAAATCAAAATATTACGGAAGTTAATCTAAAATTCAACAGAACATTTAGACAGATATTGAGAGGAAATAGCATTGTTTCATTTCAGTAAAACTGTTTCTGTTTTTCTGACTCAATGCAGAGGCTGGAGTCACTAGTTCATGCCACAAGTAGCAATTAACATCACTTCCTGTATATTGTACCTGTGCTCTATGCAGTTACTGTCAATTACATTGTTATACAAGCATTTTACAATGAGAGCTAATTGATACCGAATTAGTCATCTAACATATTGACCCCACCCTATTGCTCCTCTCCACTTCCGTTTGGAACATCAGTTCTGGTGCCAGACTCTGCCTTCCTTTCTTCCATTTCCACATCATCTCCACTTGCCTCTCCCACACAAGCAGGCTCCGTCCAAGGACTTTCAGAAGATGTAGGTGATTTGCTCCTTTCTTCAGCCACGCCTTTGGTTTCCTCAGCATCTTGTTGGGCAGCATTGTTCTGCATTGAAGGGGAAAGAATTCGGTTTATGTCTTCACAAATGGGTTCTAATGGTTTTGCTGCTTGGCTGCTCACAACAGTTTCAGGAACATTTGAACCCACTAACTTGCACATCTGCCAGGAATATGAAAGCAATAAGTAATTTATTACATGCATGTTTAGAAGTTACAACAAATACATGATTTCTTAAGTTTTAACAAGACAATTCACCTTATTATAAAGCTGAGCCAACTTCACACGATCAGGGTTGTCATCACAAGCAGCTGCAGAAATTTCTTCAGGACCTGCTCAAACAGAAATTTTATCATGCAAATGATAAAATAAAGAACTCGGAATCTGCCACAGCAAAGTTTAGAATATAGCAGGATACTTACCTATGGCTTCTATTTGAGGCAATTGAGTGGCATTCTCCACATTGCTTGGAATTGGTACATCTCTGGCCTTAGGTTCAGTTTGAGGCTCTTCACCTGGTCTCATTTCGCCCTGAGATCAATTATTAAAGTAGGAGGGGGAATTATGAGACTGTCAATTAGAAGCAAAATCAATGTATACTACATCTGTCCAAATAAAATAGTGTCTAATTTCCATTTTAGTTAGTTAACTAGCCATGAATTACAAACAATATCCCTTTGTGAATCAATGAAGAAGAAACTCATATGAGTCACATGCCCAATAACCATAATCCTAAAATTGACTAAGAAACAATTTAAATAATTGAAGATAAGTGATCAAAGCCATACTTAGCAGGCTCATCTGTACAGAGTTACAACATTTAATGTTAATTTTGTGTCATTGTAACTAAGAGATCTAGCTAAAGAGAAATGTTAGACATTCACACATATAAAACATTTGCTTTAGACAGACACCAATTCTGATAAAAAGTAAAAACACATGCCAGATACTTGACCAAAAGGAATGTATGATGTCATGAAAATACCAAGTTATACATATAAAAAACTTATGGGCATTATTGGCAAAAGCACTTGACACTTGAAAGTTGAATCTAATCTCCAAGCTAAATTTCATATGCCAGCTGGGCGATGCTACTAGAAAACACAATACAATACTAGACAATTTGGTTCAATCATAATCATCTTAAATTCAATCAGAACATCACTTCTCGTAACACAAAAATCAAACACAATTAGACAACATAGAAAATTAGGTAGTAATATGCCATGCAACTGAACTTACAAAGTATTCTTTTTGGTACTCTGCATTGAGCCCTTTTTCCAAGAGAAGTACCCTTTTCTTGATAAACTCAACCTGTCTCCTCTGCATATCTCTAAAATGGTACAGGGCAGCTGAGTCCGGATACACCTGCCCTTGATTTGCCTGTGCAGCATCAGCAGACATATCCTTCCCACTACCATTTCCAGTATACTGGTTGCCAGGTGCATCTACACCGGCTGCAGTAGTAATATTTTGGGCTTGAGAGCCAACTTGCCCGGCACCAGGTAGATTAATGAGGACCAGATTCAATTCTTGACATATTAATTCTTGTATCCTCAACTCCTTGTCATCGACAATAGCTTGCCATCTTCCATATCCATGCCTACGATTCAACAAAGAAAAAGTAAGTAAAAGAAGTAGGAAATTAACAACAAAACTCATAGAGGGGAAAGCTACAGTCCAGGGTCATGTGAAAACAGAACAAAATAAAACAGAGCAATGAACGACATCTGCTCAATCAATTGCACATTAACATACCAAGATACATATCTATACACACCAAATCAAAAGATACATGTATCTATATATACTCAGAAAACATGTAATAGACAGACCAGCCCATATCCACAACTTCCTTAATTCAACTAAACCGACTCCATAGTAAAGCAAATTGTTTAGTATTGTCTTTCTATTTAACGACAATGAAGCGCAGAGCCAACTTATATCTTAAAATGTGTGCAAGTTCACTAGGATTAAGCATATATAAATCAAATGGCTTCAGTTTATATTAGGTGAAATTACACTTCAATATAAATCAATTCAATGCCTACTTAAACTGTTTCAATTCGCCACCATAAACTTTTTTTTGTTTCAACTCACAGCCCTATACTAAAAATCGTATCAATTCACTACCCTATTATCCGTTTAATTTATCAAAAATGACAAAATAGCACTTTACAAAAAATAGAGGCTCCTTTTTTTTATTTTTCCAGATTTTCTATTTTGATTTTTAATAACCTACTCTATTTTATTTGCAAAGATATTTTAGACATTTCATATATATTTTAACTTCATGAAACAAAAACAAAGTTTATCAGGGAAAATTGATACAATTTTAAGTATAGGGTAGCGAATTGACTAAAACTCAACGTATAGGGTGGTGAAGTGTAATTTCCCCTCTAAATTATAATCAAAATTAAAAACGTGTCCACTTATTTGCAAAAACTAAGCATTCAAAATATAGGGTGCCTTTACCCAATGTGCTCCTGTGTGTTTGCTACTCAAGTGATAATACCTAATTTATCCAGGGATGTCATTGGTAGTTCATAATTGATTCATCAACTAAAATGAAAAGTGGATACTTCTTTGAGGAGAGGAAATATGTAACAACAATAAATAAATAAACTAGAAGGGAGTACAAACTTTAGCACAGCGCGTAGCAATAACAAATCATGATCCTCCTTCCAAAATTTTCCACCCTTCAGCCCTGGATAGCGCATTACGATATCATCAGTGAAAAGGGGGCAACCCAGCTTTCCTGATGAAGACTTTACCTAATTTTCCAGGGAAAAAAGACATTACATGGTAATTAGTGCATAAGAATCAAGGTAAAAGAGTAGAATGATAACTTCAGCACATGAAGATGCATTTTCTAAACCCATGTGCCTGTGTTGAAGACAATATGTTCATTGTTAAGAACACACATATCTTGTCCAAGAAAGGAAACAAAATAGAACCAAGTGCACTCGAACAGCTACTAGAAACAAGGCAGTTTTTAAAAGTCACATTAAAGCAAATCTTGCTTTCAAACATCTACACTTCAATGCAAAAAGATGCAACATCGATAACCTATCCAGTTCAGATGTTCTTTTCCAGCATTGAAAAAATAATATTATTAAGACGGTATTAAAAATAGAGGGTTAGGAAGTTGGAAACACGCCAATTTACAACCACGAACATAGTTATCAACTCTAATTTTATATTAAATAAAGATTTAAAAAGCAAGTAAAGTAATTAAGAAACAACATTGAAAGGAGTAGTCCAAAGCAAAATATCATCCTGGCAAGAGAGGCTTCCATAACAGTAAGGAAAGAGGGAAGCGTGCATTTGCACAAATAACGGTTCAAGCAAGGCAATCCAGAATGCATACACCGAACAAGTCTGACTCGATGTTGAATCACACAATGAATAAAGCTTTTACATAACTGACACGCTACAGATTCTGAAAGACATTGTCATCAAGAGATACCAATTGACTCAGTGTTATCTGACCAACTTTGGTGTTATAGGAAATCCTGTAACACTTAACATAAACCTAGTTCCCACAGAACAAGAACTGTTAGACAAAAATAAAAAGTCTTCAGAGAAACAATGATTTGCTTAATATCCATGAACAGAAAAGTTCAGACGATATTTACGAGAGAACTTACTTTGTCCCTTATCAAGAGCAGGGTTGCAATTCTAACAAGAACATCCTGAATTCGAAGTCCTTCTTTGGGAACACCATCTACAGTCAAACAAGATTGGCAGTGAAACATTAGTAAGACATCAATCCGATAAATAACAGAACATAATAACTCTTCTGCAAAAGAGGGTAAGAAATAAACACATTTGGGATTACCAGAAAAGGTTGGTGATTCAGTTATATCATCAGAAATGTGCATCAAGAAAAGTTTCCCATATCTGGTAACAAAAGAATCATTATACATCAAAACACAAGATGCATACAATCTAGTTTAAAATGTGAAGAAAGGAAAGTATGGAATAACTAGTAGTCCTAAAAACGTCCATAAAAAGCAGTACTGTTACATGTTATCAAAAGATATGACCAGCATAATCCTCAAAATTCAATAACACAAAAATTATCATACACATACTCGTGAATTTCTTCAAAGGTTTTCTGCTTCATACGAGATGTAAACTCTTTCCAGTCGAATTCCCCAACCCCGAACCTGAAATAGAACCATAAACAGGTAATCTTAGCACCATGAAAACCAAATTATAATGCCAATGAATCTACATTCTGTAGCACCAAATAAAATGGTTGTGTGACAGATGGAGAAGGACAAATATATGGATATAAAGGAAACGCATAAGGTAACAAAAAAATGGAAACCTAAGAGTAAAACCTCATCAAAATCTGTACAAAAGCAGCCCTCTGGTTTTGATTGAAACCAAGTACTCTGAATGATTTCCCTTCACCCTCCATCAAAGGAAGGGGTTCCATGCTATCCACTGCAAGAGATTTTTCGCAAAAGAGCCAATATGAGCAAAACATCAATTATTGTCATTAGCATAAGAAAACACTGGAAGGTAGGAAAGGATACCACGGGATTTCTTTTTTTGAGGCTTTTTCCCGGACAGAAGACCGGTGCCAGACGAATTTGTTTCACCGTCTGTCAAATTTGCTTCATAGTTATCATCCTCACCATCAGAACTTACATCTTCTAAACCAGCAAGGTCATCTTCTTCAACAGATACCATCTGAAAAAGATCCAAGAGCTCAGGTTAAGCATACTTCTAGCTAACCTTCTGGTATTGATTAGAATATCTGAACACGGACACGGGCATAAATGATAGAGTATGAGCAAAGGCACAGGAAAAGAGATGAAAATATCATGAAGAAAGAAAAATGAAAATTTTCGAAAAATGGCATTTGGGTGGAGGTTAGAATAATGACAGTAAAATTTACAACAACGAAAAAGAAGAAATAAGAAAAAAACTTCAACTGTGAAAATTAAATCCAGCAACTATGATGACATAATACGCTTTTATTGCATATGAACCATACTGTAATACCTGTTTACGGCTTCGCTTTCCTTTGCCCAAGGCATTGAACTCTTCCACTTTGTGCTCTTCAAATTTGTCTTTTAACAACTCTTCCCAGTAATTTGTTCTCTCTGGATTGCTGCTTATGGATGCTTTCTCCATGGCAATCCTTTGGGCTTCTCGTTCGCGCTCTGCTACAACCTCTGCTTCATCAATATATTCAAAATTTGCCACCTATAGCATACAATATTGATTATTAATAACTCAGTAGATTATAAAATGAAATACCAAGCTGAAGCAAACATCATAATATAATTCAATAGAGAACTCTAAAAGAGTAGATCAAATCAAATAGCAAACCTACTAGCGAATCTAGAATTTGAATAAATGATTTGATTCTTGGTTCGTCGTGGACTCAGAATCAAATCTGGTTTGCTAACCATTTCACATGCCTAAAACAGCATTTTTACACTTTCAAGATATAGTCAATTTGCAAAAATGGTATACAGATCTCAGTTGACAAATATAGTCAAGAGGAACAAAGCCAGAGGGCAAACTATCAATTTCATCTGCCTAAATGCAATTATAAGTAGCGTTAATGGGCATAAACAATGTGATCAACATGACTAGTTCAATAATCATGAATGGAAGAATTTTTCTAAGCCTTGAACAATTATCTTATGACTGAAAACTAGATCTTGTAAATGAAATAAATGTGACGAATGAACCAAGGAAATAACTAACCTAGAAAAGACACTAATTTCCACACACAAATGTTTCACGGTGTGAATTGCTTGCTGAAGGGTCCTCTTAACAAATGAAATAGAATATGAAGCATGACCCAAGGAAATAACTCACCTAGAAAAGACACTAATTTCAACAACAAGAAAATTCAAGCTGTGGATTACTTGAAGGGAGGAAAAGCTGATCACAAGGAAAATGACCCAATAAAAAAGGGCGTGATAGGATGAGAAACTGCTGACTATTTGGTAGTAACTTCTTTGCACACAATTTCATATTAGAAAAAAAACACAGATCCTCAATTGTGTAAGATTCTGAATAAAAATATTACGATTTTTGGTATCTACACAGATTTGGTATGCACCTAATGTGCAATTATTGTGGTCTGTAAAGTTAATTCATAGATGTGTCAGAATGGTTGAGTATTGACTGCAGTTATCGATACCATTCCTGCCAGTGTTTCAGTTTTTTCAGCAAAACAACACAGGACAAGAGTATTCCAACATTTTGCATTACATATTTAGTCACGTGTATGCAAAGACATACACCAGTGAAAGTATATATTTGTACAGGCACATAAACTGAAAAGTAGTAAAATAACATATCATATCCAAGTAAATCTCCAACTAGAACTAGTCATTACTCCAATCAGCAACAAATATCAAGCAAAATATGATTCCACATCAGAGAAACTAAGTTGATACAATGAGATTAAACCATCTGGTATAACTCATCATCAAGACTTACGAAATTTGAGCACACAAAAAAAATTAAGAGAACACAAAGTTAGCAAGCCCTCAATTCAGTAATTTATCCAAGTCCAGGGCTAAAGTGCAAGCGAATGCAGCCCCTCTTACTGAGCATTGTTGTGATCATTATTGCTTACAAAAGTGTATTACATAAGTGGGTATGACAATCTTTGATCTCACTCCAGATATATTCAAGCAATCATAAATCGAATAAAAGCAGTGTACAGAAAAAGCATTTGCATCACATATGAATATAGTACCTTAAAAGCTTTCAAAAATCCATCTTCCTCCTCATCCTCGGATGCCGCATCC
>JAYMTN010001837.1:0-12037 GCA_036897425.1 Erodium trifolium
CAATGGGGATAGAGATAGTGGAACCAAACACCTGCTACAGAGGTTGCTGCAGCAGCACATCCATCCCTCTGCACCTCCCACCTTCTTCTTACTCCATCCTTTCTCCTATCGCCAGAGGTACCCTTTCCTCTTCTCCGTCCATTTCTAGGTTTTCTTTTCAATTTCTATTTGGACTTTAACTTTCCCCCAATTTTGTTCGTTATGGTGCTTTGTCTTGTGTTGCAGGGGGCGAGAGTGTGGTCTACGAAGCCAAATTAGACGGGAAGAAGGTTGCTGCCAAGAAACCCATCTTGTCTACTTCTCAAGACATCGACAAGTTTCATAAAGAGTTACAATTGCTGTGGTTTGTCTGCCTCACTCTCCATGTTGAATAAACATTCTCCTACATGATTTTTGTTTTTGTATTGGATTTTATATTTTAAAATTTTGTTAAGAATTTCAGTAATATCTCTTGTGCGTTAAATTTGTTTGATCTTGTGGTTTTATCTGTTAACAACTTTTGTTTAATGATGAAGCAAGTTGGATTATGGAGGCATAGCTACTCTTGTTGCAGCACACGCTAAACCGCCTAATTACATGTTTTTCTTCAAATATTACGAATCTCGAAATCTTGCTGACAAGCTACATATGGAAGAGTGGATCCCAAGCATTGATCAGGCACTTATGATCACGTTTCAGCTAGGTAAAACTTTTAACATCTTGCCTTTGTTTTCTTCTAATAGTTTTTGCATTTATATATGTTCTTTTGCTGCGCGATACTGCTAAGTGCTCAGGCATTTTAGCTACTTGGTCAAGTGGTTTTGAGTTTAGCATTTAGTTTTTGACATTCACTTAATTACCACATGGCACCTAATTACTTGTCTTAGTCCGATGCTTTTAGTTGCATGTTTTTGGTGGTATGGTCTCTTTAGCATCTTGCATAGGTATCATATTCTATATGGCAAAAGGTCTTAACAGTGATAAACTTCACTACATAATCCGTACATGACATATCATAAGCTATGTAACTATAATAGCTGACAATTAGAATAGGCTCATATTAGCACATGAGGCACTGTATAAATCAATTCGAACATATGCACATTGTAGATGTAAAATCTTAGCAGACATGGGTTGCATCTTAATGCTCTTACGTAGTACCAAATCCCATAACACGAGGATGAAATGTGGTAACCAGTTTGAATATAACCTTCATCTTCTTAAATGAGTACACGAAGTTACCTCAATGCTTGATGAGCACGTAAAGGAGGCTATGAAATGGTCGGGAAGTATGCATTGGTTATAATTATAATATCCACTTTACCATAAGACATTCTTCTTTATAGGTAAAACATGTGATTTGGAAATTTATTTATATTGTTTGAGAACATTTTAGTGAACCACTATGATAATTAAAGGTCAAAGCTATTTGTGTTGCATATTTATGAAAAAACCTTTCTTTGATATTGTTATAGTCGTACACAGAAACTAAATGGCTCTTTTCACCACTTGATATACATTTTGAGATTTCAACTCATTAATCTGACCATTTGGGCTGGATCGGGTACAATCATCTATCTTAATCTGGTCTGCATGTGACAGGAGTCCTCTTGACACCACTTGATAAACATCTTGCAACCTCCACCTATGAAATTGGTGTGCAAATTGAGATGAATTCAAGAATAGCTATGGCCAAAAATATCTTTGTGGGGAACATGGTATAAGATAATTCGGAAACTGAACAATCAAGTGGCAACTATGATTCAGTGATGCATTGATAATAATAGCTTGACATTTTATAATCTATTCTAGGTTAAGGCTATCAACATTTGTCATTGGCAAGTTTGTTTTCTACATAACATGAAGTTTCTTTTACTTTTGTGCTAGGCGTTTAAGTAGGTAATGTATTTTAACTTTTTAAGACAAACAATTTGTCATGAGTTACTTAACATGTTAGTCTAATAGCTTTTAGTGCTTATTTAATTTGTTTATTTTCGTTTCATGTGATGTTTGTTAGAGCTTGTATGATTTACATTATGTGCTCTTTTCCCTTCTTCAGCAAAATCTCTGCAATATCTGCATAACCTCGGGATTGTACATAGGGATGTGAAACCAGCAAATATTCTTGTAACCATCTTCCTTAAGTTCCTATTTCTCTTTATTATATTTTATTTCAGTTCAGTTCGGGAAAATCATGATTTTCTTTTTGACTGGATAGGTTTAATTATCAAGTTCTGGTATTACAACTGAGTAAAGTTTTATGCAGCTGGACAAAGCGCTAAGCCCACACCTGGCAGATTTTGGTTTGGCAGAATACAAGGATGATCTTAAAGGAATCTCTGTTGAAAATTGGAGATCAGCTGGAAAGCCAACTGGTGGTTTCCACAAGAAAAATATGGTTGGGACGCTCATTTATATGGCACCTGAAATATTGAGGAAGGAGATACAGACTGAAAAATCAGATGTTTACAGTTTTGCCATATTGGTCAAGTAAGAAATTTATGGCCTGCTAGTTTGCGAGAAACCTCTAGCTGATTGTATCATGTCCCATATTGGTTAAATTGAAAAAATATAACTAAAGGACAAACTCAATCATCATATCAACATTTTAGTTCTGGAGCCCGATTTAGAGTTCACGGTGGTATGAGGGCCTAGTTAACTCGGAGTCTTGGTTCTCCCCAGTTTTAGAACATTGTGGATGATATATAATGAGAAGAGTCCCTCATCACTAAATCGAGAAAAATATACGTTACATTTAGAGGCAAGAGCCAAAAACCCAACTAATGGGTTGACCTCCAAGGCATAACATGTAACCTGTTGTTGAATAATATAACATGGTATCAGAACCTTGTTAGTGGGTCATTTGTGTTTCCTCCCGTGTTCCCTCTCCATGTGTCCTCCTTGACCGACTCATTATGTCTTTATATGGCCGCTGCCTGTGTGAGGATGTGGAAGCCCGTTATTAAGGGGAGTGTTTGCATAGAAAGGGGCTTACCTTTTTAGTATGTGAATCTCAAGCTCACATATGTGCCCAATATTAATTAATTTAATAGTATACAATATTAAATATAGAGGGTAGAGGGGATTAGGAAGGGGACATGACAATCAATAGTATAAAATGACTTTGAACGAACTAACAGTTTTGTACTAATTAAATATCCCTATCCTATGCAGACAAATGAGCTTGTATTTGAACTTGTTTATTATTGTTTCACTATTTAACATGAATATGATCCTACCTATTGCAGCGAACTTCTCACTGGTATTGTACCATATACCGATCTCCGTGCGGAAGCCCAGGTTAGCCATTCTTATTTTAGTGTGGGACAATCGTATAATTCAGTGATACGTGCATTGCTATATTGTGTAATGAATATTGATAGTGTCAAGGACAGTTGTAAGACTTTGCAATTTAAGAGTATGTAACTCCAATTAGTTGAAATGATCCTTTAGAAGTTTGGGATGAATTCTTATATTTTCTTGAGGCTCAATATTCTGACTTCTGAGATGGCGTCGTTTCGGTTTTTTTCTCAACACTCCTCTTTACGTATAGGACTGGGCATCTACACTTGTACCATATCGACGTGGGGGCATAACATCTTCACGCAAGTCCCATATCGACAATGCTAAACAACTTCAAGCAATTACATCGCATAACGATGGGGCGAAACAACTTTGAGCAATTACGTCGCATAACGACGGTGCAAAACAACTTCGAGCAATTTGAGCAATTACGTCGTATAACGACAGTGCGAAACGTCTTCAAATAAGCACTGTGATGGGGCAAACCATGCTGATTTTACGGACGTCCAAATATATGTGTTTTTTTTCAAAGGAAAATCACCAAAACCCTAAAATCAAAAGAACTTACATGAATGGAAATTGCTAGTGCCGAATTTTCAGCGCGTGAACAGTCCCGATTGAACAATAACGATTAACCGTGTCTCTGTGAACAATACCGAGAGGAATTTTACTGGTGATGAAAGCTGATCTGTGTATGAACAGTAGCCAGATCTAACAAAGAAGAAGAAGGTCCAAGTAATAACGCCTTGCCCACCTATTAAAGCATAACTTAACGAATGGACAAAGCAACAAATCACTAAACTCTAACCAGGCTCTGGTACCATGTAGAATACTAAAATATTATTGATGAGTTGTCTTCAAATACAATGAGAGCATCCCTTTATATGTGGATCAACTCTATACTAAATAGGAAATACTAATAATAAGCCACATAGGAAACCAAACTAAAGTAGGAATAGGAAATATTTGTAATTGGAAATAAGCTAAACTCTTAAATGATCCGTTTTTCTCTCAAGGTACCAAGGATATTCTAACTCAAAACTACCCACAGGAATTGCCCATGGACCTTTAACTGCCCAAAGTTTCAAAGAGTGCTTTAAGCTGCTAATAAATTCAAGAAATAATAGATTCGTGAGTCGGTTTGTTTAACATTTTTATTTAACTATATATATATATATCATGTTATAGCTAAAACTCAAGTTTACACTATTAGATAATATATTTATTTCTAAAATACAAGAAGTTGGCATAGATGTAAGTTTAATAAATAGGCTAAAAATATTTGTTAAAAACTAAACAAATGATTTCTTTCCTTTGTTGTCTCATTACTTATTTAACACTTTGCAAGTTTGTCAGTTTTTCAAGGATAAATCATTGCACACTATTTTTGTAGTAATGGTTTGATAAATTAGTGCTATCTCGTAACTCTCCGTAGTTTATGCTTCACCTTAAATTTCATGCATTTACCACAAATTTCCACTGAAGTATTGATTTTAATGTCATATTGTGCATTCTTTATGTCCTATACTTTGTTTACAGATAAACTTTTAAGTTCTAACCTATTGTTAAAGTTCAAGCAACCCAAAATATCAAACTGATGGGGTGGAGATTTTAATATGCATATTTATTTTTATTAGTCATGTGCGTCAAGGTTTTGGGCTCAAGACCTTGCTTATGTAGAAGGAGCACTAAAGGTTTGATTCATAACTAGACTCATGATTGATGTGTCAACAAATGTATTGCCCCTTGAACCCTCCTTTATATATTGAATAGACTTTTATTTTTTTCATTTGACTCCACCTCAAGAGAGAGCCCAATCGGAGTTGGGGAGAGACCCACAGACTTTGGGAGAAGGAGGTTATATGGGTGTTAGAGGTACTGCTGGCTGCCAGGACTTGAACCCTAGTTCCCTGGATGCAAGTTCAAGTGCTTGACCAGTTGAACAAGCAAAGGTTTGGTGGCCGCTAAATCCACATTCTTCCAATATGGGAAACCTCAATACTCCTCTCACCTGCAGGTCGCATGTAGGACACACCGGGGCACCTATGAGAACGCCCTACACTGTAGAGTAGAATCAGGTACCCACATGAGTTTTGTTATCATGTTAAAGTCCGATCCAACCTAAAAGATCAAGCTGACGAGTGGAGGCATCAACATACTTATCAAGTGGTCACTAAATCCATATCTTTTCGATGTGGGACATGTTTAGCACCTATATTCAAGGATAAAATTGATGTTTGTTGTAGATGTCACCCTTATTTGATGTTTGACATTTACTTGATCAACCTTCCATAAATTACCATGAATAGGTCTTCTATTTAACTATTATACTATTATGGATAACATTGTCAGGCTCACACTGTATTAGAGATGAACTATACGGAGCAGCAACTTACCGCAGCTGTGGTGTCTGATGGATTACGACCAATTCTTGCTGGTCTTGAGTTAGGTGTGCCAGACAGTTTACTAACCTTAATCAAGAGGTGTTGGGATGCACATCCCCAAAATAGACCTTCATTTGATGATATAGTTGTGGAACTTGGTGTAATTCTGGAAAAAAGACAGAAAACTAAGGAAGAAGATACTGCCTCTGCGAAAACAGCAGTCTGTCATGATGATAAAATTATGGATGCTAGCAGCAACCAAATTTTTCAACAGAGTATAAACTGGTGTGCGCAAGGAGAACGTTATTCCAAGGCTTCCCTTGCATTTGATTCTGGCATTGGAATTTGGCCCAATTCTTCAAATGATCCAGTGGCTTACCTTCCTGTGCTTTCTTGGGGATCCTTTGCTACGTGTGGGAAGAGGGAGACTATGGAGGATACTCACTTCCTTATGCCCCATATGTGCAATGAAAAGGACATACATCTTTTTGGTATTTTTGATGGTCATAGAGGTACATAAATTTTATGATTGTTAATCTTCAGCAGGCAGCTAGTTTAGCAATTAGTCGGAACTAACTCCCACAATCCTATTAAAGTGAATACTAGAAAGTGGCCTTTATTGAGTTGGTCGCGGGCGGAAAACAGCCTTTTGAAAAAAAAAACGTGCTTTACACTACACTGTATTCAACACGATTCCCCGTTACTAAACCTACTAGCCATATTTCTCATACAGGGCTTATGAATTGTCCACATTTCACTAATAGATAACAAACATTGAACAGGAAACATAGTCATAATAGGAAATAAGTATAACATGTTTGATTTCTTAATATTCATGATCTTGCATTTTAATTTGTTTATTCAGTTGTGTAAATTTTACAAATATGGTGTTGAAAGGGACATGGGGGGAATGTATGCAGGTGTAGCAGCTGCTGAGTTTTCTGCTCGAGCTTTACCTGGATTTTTGCAAAGTTTATCTTCCACAAGAAGGTAAATCTGTTACTCTTTTCTACTTTTCTTCAACCCTTCTAAGTCTTGAATATATTATTCCAGAAATTTACATCTACATATGGATACAGTCCTGCTGATGCATTAGTGGAAGCATTTCTGAAGACAGATATTGCCTTCAGAGATGAATTAAATTGTCATCGTAAATCCAAGGGAGTTGTCCAGAAGGACTGGCATCCAGGTTGCACTGCCATTGCTGCTTTGATTGTTAGGAACAAGCTTTTCATTGCTAATGCTGGCGATTGCAGGGCGATCTTATGCCGGAATGGTCAAGCCATTGCTTTGAGTAAGGTGAGAAGGGCTTATTTATTAAAACAGTGTCTGGATATTCAGCTTATTTGTACATGTTAACAACTCACTGCTCTCATATCCATTGGCTTTATTTTTTAGGATCATGTTGCAAGCTACCTTGAGGAGAGAGAGCGAGTAATCAAGGCAGGGGGACAAGTGAAGTGGCAAGTTGATACATGGAGGGTTGGTTCTGCAGCTCTCCAGGTCTCTCTTTACTCCATATGGTGCTTCTGCGATATGTGCTGGTGTAATATGGCCATGATGGAAAAGATATAATTTTTTTTTTGCTTTTATAGTAATTCATTCTTCTGTGGTTGCATTTTATAGAATCAGTTTTGTTACATCTTTTGATGAAGTTTGATTTGTTTTAAATCTAACAAGATAATATAACACAATTATCAGTGCAAACTGAAAGCATCAAATTCCAGGGAACAAAACTAGGTCTTTGAACTCAATATGTTTTCTAGTTTAAATGTTACCCGCTATTCTGTAACTGAATTGAATTTGAACCCTCAGGCTTCTCATTAGAAATCAAATACATATTAACAAGTGTTTTTAATTTTTAATGAGATTCTTGTGAATTACGGACCTCGAAAAATATAGAATTGAAATGGGATCATTGAGCTGCACAACTAGATAACCACCTTCCATTTTTAGATGTGTATGGTTCTTTTTGTGAATGCAAGAGCAATACATCTAAAGTGAGCGAGAATTGATGCATTTTCAATTTTTGGCAGGTTACTCGTTCTATTGGTGATGATGATTTAAAGCCTGCAGTCACAGCGGAACCTGAGATAAATGAAACTAGTTTGCTGTCAGAGGACGAATATCTTGTAAGGACAATTATTTTGACACATTGCTAGCAGTTCTTTTTTTATGGCATATTACGCTCTTGACTGTATTATGGGATATTTCTGTAGCGTCCTTTCTATATACTTTAGATGTGATGTTAACTTTGTTACTCCCTCCATTCCAAAATAAATGTCCCATTTACTTTACCCAAAGTTACTTCTGTTTTCACTACATGGTCTTCATGTTCTAACTCACTAAGTGGTTGTAAGTAATGGCTGGTGGGATTCATTCAAAACTAACTTCTTGAATGAGAAAGTGGACATTTATTTCGGGATGGGGGATCATATGTTTTTACATTGATTTGCTAAAGCTGACTACAATTCTATGTAGAAATTGAAAGCGAAATTTACATTAATGCATTTACTTGAGATTTTCTGTTTCTGTTTCTAAAACTAATAAGGGAATTCTGCTGTAAAACAAAATTGGCATGGTAGAGCTGTCATATGATTGTAGCTTCAGGGTCTCTCCTTCGATTTGTATATTAGCAGTTTGATCCATTATTGAACTTTATTTACTGGATGGTTATTTATATATTATTTTGACTCAATGAATCTAACTAATACGTGGTTCATTGTTAGGTAATGGCAAGTGATGGACTCTGGGACGTTGTGGGCAGTGCAGAAATTGTAAACATAATCAGAGACACTGTTAAAGAGCCTGGAATGTGCTCCAAGAGATTGGCTACTGAAGCGGCTGAACGGGGAAGTAAAGATAACATCACGGTCATAGTTGTCTTCTTGCGCCCAGTCTCCACAGCAGAGAGAATTTACTAGCTCCATACTCTTTGATGTAAGTTGATCTAATGTAAAGTTATTACCAGGGAAGAATGGGGGAAATTTGTCATCGAGATCTTGTTTGTTCAATACTCATTATCTCTACATGATGTTAATAATTTACATTGATTTGTCAAAGCTGAGAAGAATCTTGGGAAAATAAATGTTAAGATGTGTGAACAAAACTGATATTGATTTTATTGAAAGTTGTCTGCTTTTGAGAGATTTGCTTCTTTAGTTTGGTACGTCTGACATGAAACATCTTGTGGAGTTGCTGTTACCGGGTTGTAGTAGTACAAACCCGTCGCAGTGGGAAAATTTCACTTAATTACATTGCTGGATTTTCATAACAGCTTCCCCGAGAATTTTTTACTCTGAGTGGACCCTAAGTATTTCTATTTTAATGTTACTCTTTTATGTGTGATTTTAGTCGGAAAATGGTCATATGCCTGGCACATGACCCATGACCCAAGTATATTTAAAAATAACAAAACTACTCTTCAACTTTCAAACCTTGTTTTTTTTCCTTTTCTTCTACTCTTCAACTTTCAAACCCTGTTTTTTTTTTTCCTTTTCTTCGTCTATTTTCGATTTCCTCTTCAATATCTTTTCTTCCTTCCCTTTCTTCGATCTGCAATACAAACTCTCTCTAGTCTTCCTGAGCCCAAAGTTCAATCTTTTCTAAACATTCGGTTCACTAATTCAATGTCTTACACCCTTTAGAAAGGAGGATGGTGGTTTTGAAGTCTTATGAGTTGTTTTGGTTTGATTTTAGAGATTGATGCAAAAAATTCCAAAATTTGAGCTTCGCTTTGTTCTTTGGGATTGAATTTGATATTGAAGAAGGTTCTTGTTATGATGCTTGCTCCTAAAGCTACCGTATGAATTCGTAATAAAGAAGAAGCACTAAATGCAGCGTTTTGTTAACTGAGTTAGTTGCAGTGGTGCGACCACGTTTTATATTCTAATTGGGTCATTTGCGTTTCTGTTGCGCAGTCAACATCGTCTTCCTCAAGTGGTCTTGAGTTTGGCAAGACAAGAAGTGGATGCGGGAGCAACGTTGATGAACTGGGAAGTAAGGGAAGTAGGGGTACATAAGCTAAGAGGGATTCTAGGGTAGGATTGTCGAATTATCTGAATCTTTTTCTCTATTGGATAGTATAGCCGAGCATTGTGATTCTCATTTTCAATACAGTCGTTCCAATTTGTGTTCCTTGTATGCATGTAAGCTTAACATTTTTGGTATGAGTTTCCTTTTTGGGTTTGTGGGCATGCATTGTTTGGGTAATAGCCATGTTCTGAGTTTCTTTTTTGGGTTTGCGGGCTCGCGTTGTTTGGATAATTCGTAGATGGTGATCTGGTGGTAGATATCGGTGCTACAAAGGACGAAGCTGTTTTGGGGTAGAGAAGAAGGATGAAAGGTTGCTGGGACCGGCCGCCTAGGTCTTAGGTAGCGTCCATTACGAACTCCGACAGATAGAGATGGGTTGGATCGTCAAACCTAGATCTGGATCTATAAGGCTGGATCTGCATCTCCTTCCCACATTCCATTTCAGACCCATTATGATTCTTAGAGCACCTGCAGTCGGCGACTTTATGGCGGCATTTTTGTGCTGGAATTTTGAGAACGTCGGCGTAAACGACTCAGTGGCGACGTTTTTGACGAGGTTGAATCATTAACACCGCGCCCAATTGTCGACTAATATGACCGTTGGGTGTGGTCTCCAACGCTAATTTCTTGGGAAGCTGTGCTGACCGTTGGCAATAAATGCGTTGGTGACACGTGGCAGCGCCGGATGTACCAAACCCATTTTTTCCTATTTAAACACCTATTCTCTTCTTCAAATTCACACCATTCTCCATATCCTCTCTACATTCTTCTCTTCTCCACTAATTTCTTTTCGTCATCATGGATTTCAACCCTTTTGATGGAGAAGAAGCATACGTTCTATCCACCTAAGAAACTCAGTTTGGGGAAGACATAGTTGAGCTTTTTCTAGGCTCGAAAATAACCCAAATTCTCAAGCATGCCGCCGAATTCGGGGTACGTCGACGGAAATGAAAGCGAAAAGGTCCCGCGCCAAATAGAACACAGAAGAGGATATGTGTCTTGTCAAAGCTTGGATGGTAAATTCCTATAACTCGATCAAAGGGAATAGTAAGAGGTTGCAAGGATACTGGGATAACATTGAAATATATGTCGGTCTTTTGTGGGGAAAAATCCGCTAAGGTCCGGAAGAATTGCAAAGACCATTGGCAGATGGTCAACCCGCGAGTAATGAAGTTTCAAGAACATTACACTCAGATCACCAATCACTGGTTGAGGAGATGTATAAGATGGATGAAGGCCACGACTTTGTTTGGAAAATTTGGTGGTTTCTTCTCAAAGATCAACCCAAATGTACAACCCGACACTTTAGAGTACCTGAAGAAGCGATGCATTAACCGACCCCCCTCTGCTCAAACGAATCGAGCAAGAGAACGTGAGGGGATACAGCCGTGTCCCACAACGAGAGTGAGCAAATCACTGGGATGAGCTTCGCTTCAAATATCTGGCCTATAGGTCAGAAGGCTGCCAAAGCTGCAAGGATCAAAGGGAAAGGTAAAGTGTCGGGGGTAGTGGACGCGACGGTCTAAGTGCAGGAGATGGCGACACAAGTGAAGGAGGCACAAGTGAAGGTTGTGGAGTCGCTCCAATTAAAGCGCCAGGTCATCGCTTACCTCCAATCGTACTTGGAGCTCTACAAAGAGGAAAGGGCCAAGGACACATCGCTCATGTCCCATAAGGAGCTGAAGTTCTACTGGAAAGTCCTTACGAACTTGGAGCATAAGCATGACCAGTGAGATTAGTTGTTTCTCCCGCTATTTGTGTCGTTGTTATTCTCCTACTAGTTTTATTTCCTTGTTTTTCAATTTTCGTTGTTTTTTTCTGCAATTTAATGAAACTTTCCTTTCAATTTTTGTTACATTTTCCTTACATTTTTTGTTACAGTACCGTTGCATTTGCCTTACATTTCGGCCGCATTTCATTACAGTTTTACTTTCATTTCATTACAATTTCACTTTCATTAAATTCTCCTTAATTTGCGTGAAATAGTTAGCAAACATTAAAAATGACCAAAATGCCCTTTGTGGCAGCCTATGGTTTGGTGGCATTTTCCCCAATTCCCCACATATAAATACAACCCCTTCCTTCCTCCTTTATCACACCAACCGACACCACCTCCTCTCTTCCGCCATTTCTACACCGAATCCCTGTCAAATCTCCAACAATTTGGAAATGGATCCACTCGCCATAACTACCCATGATCCCTCGAAGAAGAAACATTGTTGTGCCTAGTGTAGTTCAATATGAACGATCTGGCTTTCTCATGGGGACACCGTTAGAGGGCGAACATTTGTGCGCCTACAAAAACACTTCCAAAGGTCCCTGTCTTGAACTAGTTG
>JAYMTN010001838.1:0-12036 GCA_036897425.1 Erodium trifolium
CCGGTCGCGGTGCTTGCCGCCGGTACTCAAGGAACAGGGAGGTGATCAGTTCCTGCAAAGTTAGGGTTAAGATTTTCTGGTGGGTGGTATGTGCTGCTGGTTGGATTTCATTTTGAGCTTCAAGGTTGGAATATTTGGATAGTTTATACCATTTTTTTCTTAATTTGTGCTTCATGGTGGTCATACTTGGGTTTTAGACCTTCTATGTTATTTTTCAGTTTCTTGAGTAGCTTCCTGTTTGTTTTCTGGTGTTTGCTGGTTGTTTGTGGTTTTTACTGGTTGTTGTTGGTGTTGGGTGGTTATTGTTAGTGTCTTGGTTGTAATCTTTCTTGTTGGTTTTTGGTGGTGCCAGAAGGTTGCGCCCTTTCTAAGACGTTGCAAGTCTGTAGCTAGACTTCATGTTGTACTCCTCTTTCCTCTCGTTCGAGGTTTAATTTCAATTTGCTTTGCTGATAAAAAAAACACTATATCCCACCATAATACTACTTTGCAATTTAAACCCTTTTCTCGCTGAAGCCTCTTCTTCTCCGAGCCTACTGATGAGCGTAAATGTATCCTACTTAAGTTGACCCTATTTATCCATATTTTTATCTTGTTTGTGCCTGTTTTTTTTAAATATATTTTTAGCGTTTTCTAATAATTTCGCAAAACCTCATTAATCATCGATGTTTTTAAAGTGTACCAAATATATTCTTGATTGGTCTTTTTTTGTAGGCCTCGAAAAAATAAAAAAATTGGCGAAAGAACGAAACAAATCGAAGCTAAAATAGAGTAGATATGAGCGTAATAGTGAAAAAAATCATTAAAAATAGAGGAGCGCGCCAGTGATGCGCTGACCTGGTCAACGCCAACAGTAGCTCACTCCCTCTGCTTGGTGCGCGCGTGATGTTGTTTTGGACAAAATTTCAATTTTTTTATTTTGTTTTTATTACAAAACCCACCGCCCATTTCCACTTGAACTACCGGCGACCTCCGTATGTGGAGGTCGCTGGTGCCTTGTCCCCATATTCTGCTCGTAGCGTCCTTCTTTGCCTATGTGGTTCTTGTCTTGACCCTGTGTCGCTCCGTCCTATGCCATCGGTTTTCCTCGCTGCTCCTCCGTGTCTTCTCTTGCCAACTCTTCATTCTCCGACAAAATCTCGCCTTCTCTACCCCTACTCATGAACCGGTTAGGTTTTGGTTTATCAGGATAGTTCCTTCTGGTCTCGGCTGGGCCATACCAAACCATCGTCATCGTTCCTTCTCCTTATCTTCACATCACTGATTTCAGTCAACCGCTGCTGCCCCTTCTTATCCCTAACCCCTCCAACCACCTCCGTCCCAGAATACAAGCTACATGTCCCATTGGAGCCAGATCTGACAGGACCTCAGTCACCGCCGACCAGCCTCCGAACCCTCCTCTTTCCCTGTCATTGTTTGATTCCTATTATCGAAATAGTGAATTCGGTCAGGCTAGGGATAGGGGGACTCGTGGGACTTTGCACCTCCCTGAGAATCCTTACCGCTCGGACATCACTCCCCCGTCAAAGCTCACGGCCCTAGGGAGGAGTTTCAAACCGAGTTCATCCTTCCCTAAGATCCCTCTCCCGCCGGAAAGGATGAACGGAGCCTGCCCACATGTGCTCTCAGATCTGCCGCAATCGACCTTTCCAAGCCCCCCTGCACCGTTGCTAGACTACCCTGGTAAGAGTTTTTGTTGGCGTCTTCAAGCTCATATTTTGTGCAGTTGGAAATCTCAGATGGACTTCGTGGAAAATCAGAAATGGGTACTGGTTGATGATGATCGGAATTGGGAGCTCATGGCTACGAGGTACAACATGAGTGGCCAATTCTTTTGTACCAACGCTGAAGGTACTACCGTTGTTCGGCCCTCACTGCCGACGAGAACCACATCCCGAACTTCTGGGGACGAGGGCCAAATGGGGGGTGGAAACCCGTTGGGCCCTACGTTGCTTGCACCATGTCGCCCTACTAGATGTGGTCATGGAACTGTCATATAGAAAATCAAGACGGTCTCTCGTGGAATTATAGTCTCGACCCTGGTCCGGTTCAGCAGCATCTACCCCTTTCCCTGAACACGCCCGATGTGCCATCGATCTGTCTCTTTGCTCAAGTCACGCATCTTAGTTTCCAGCTGCGTCCCCCTGCAACCAACTACACCGCCGAACAAAAATGAATCATCACGCCCTCGTCGTGGGGATCTAGTCCTTAATTGGGCCCACTAACACTAAGAGTACTTTTGGGCACTATTCGATTCTACGTTTGTGTTGGAGAATTTTTTCATTCATCCATGAGTGTCGGATCACCTTTCTACATGGCAGAAGGAGGTTCCGTCCATATCCTTGGATTGTATCGGGTTTATCCCTAGACTATGGTCTTGTCTGGTCATATTGTATGTCCTCGATATTAACTGATTAATCGAACACATACCCAATTTACTCAAAAAAAAATGGCTTGAGTAGATATTTTGGACATAAGATTTTTTACACCACAATTAATTTTCAACTCTTTATTTTTTTTGTTCTTCTTCTCTCTTTAGTGTTCTTCATTTGCTCCTTAGTGTTCTTCATTTTTTAGAGCAAACACTTGAGGTCATAGTTTTGACGATCCAAGGAGTTTTCAAGCTTCCATGAGCCTCCCACCATCTCCACCATCTCCATTTTCATGGGTTGAAGCTTTGGAGAGTTGGAGATGGTGGGTTTGCAAGCTAGAGGAGTTTTCGATTGGGTTTCTCAACCCAATCCCGGTTCTAATATCTACTCATCTCTAGTTTTGTTGTAAATTTGGGATTTTTTTATAGGTTGAGTATGATTTGGATTCTATGACCTTGGATTTGAATCCTTGGTCATGAGTATTTTGTAAATGTTGATTTCCTTTAAGTTGATGAATGGTTTTGTGGTTAATTTGATGTTGGTGATGTTATTTGCATAATTTTGGTGTTTTTGAGCTTAAATAGCATCCACTTGCTTGTATGGGTATTTATCTACATTTAGGCTACTCGATCTGCAAGCATGATTTTCTTACTTTTTGTTCGAATTTTCATGATTTTAAACCCGATTTCATGTGCCAATTATTTCATCTCTTGCGTGTGTATAAAATTCTAGGATAGAGTTCGTAAAAATACAAACTTCGTTGTTTCCAATCCACCAACGCCAAGCCCTCTCTTCGTTGAGCCTTCGTCGTGGTCCTAGTGAGCTTCCCTTCATCGGAGAGAGCCATGTTATGTCCGAGCCTCAACAAGCCCCCCATAATCAATTTCATACTCTCATATATGTTTAATCGTGTTCATACTCGTTTGAACTCCACTCCCTAAATCCCCAAACCCTAAATCCCTTAACATGTCAACGACAATAGTTCGATGTCTAGAAGCTTTGTGTAAGGACGTAGGAGATTGAGCGGCGGCGAGAGAAAGTCTCTGAGAGAGAGGCGGCGGTTGAAGAAGTAATTGATGATGTAATTGTTGTTGGAGAAGCTTCGTGGCCTCGTCATATGTTCTCGCCGTTGTGGTCTCGCCACCATGGATCTGAACTCGTGTGGCGGCGACACACATATCTTGCCTCGTGAGACTTGAAGACGAAGGAGAAGCCCAACATCGCCGCAGTGTATCTAGAGAACAAACTCGAGCAAGGTTTGTCATGAATCTCAAGACCACGAGTTGGAGATGAAGCTCTCGAGACGCGGTTGAAGGATCGAAGACGAAGACGAATAATAGAGAGGATATATGGTTGAAGGATCGAAGAAAAAGTCGAAGATGAGAGAGGATAGATAGTTTAGGATAAGAAGTTAGTAGATTATGATAAGTTTTAAAATTTTCAAATTCTATTCTGAATTTTTATTTTTTTATATTGTTTTATTTTTATTTTATCTTTACACAATTATTTTTCTATTTTCTTAATAAAATGGGTATTTAGGACACTTCAATGGCTCAAATAAGGATAAAATGGTAATTTCAAATGAATAAGGGAAAAATCGTCATTTCACTCTGAACTTAATTAACAATCAAATGAGTCACATGCTAACAGAATGAAATATTATGTCCAGTTTTACTAACAGAAGTTAATGACTAATAGTTTAAGTATCTTATGTAACATTTTTAAACAATTGGTAGTTTATTGTGTGTGACCAAAATTAAAATGTATGTTACCCTATTTTTCCCAAAATCTTATTAACATGTTCACCTACCTCTTAGATTAATTCGAACATTATATGCAAGAAATAAAATTATATAAATGTGATTAACTATATCACTTATGGTAAAAATCAAAATCAAATATGATAATATTTTGTTACATAATTATGATTGTTAAGACGTAACACGTGTCTGTTTTGAGTTTAAAAAGTTATCAAACACCGAAATACTGACATTTGTTTAACATGCCGGATATTTGCTTGTTACTTAAAATTAATAATATATTTCAAATCTTTACAGATTTTACGCCGTAAAGTCTTCATTATAGCAGTTATGAACTAATAATCAACTATCATTAAAAAAATAAAAATTGCAAAAAACATGGTTATTGTTATAGAGAAAAGAAACAAAATTATAGATATCAAATTATAACAAATATATGAAAATATAAATCAAATTAAATAACTAAGTTAATTTGATATATTTTACAAGAGTAGAAAACATTTAGAGAGATGTGCCTATATGTGTAAATCTTCTGGTTCTACTTCGAGTCGGCTGAGGATCGGGCATGGGTCCGAGGCAATGAGCCTTGGTACTTCGATGGTCGTCCTCTTCTGCTTGGGGACATTGACTAAATGGCCAGAGAACTCCCTACATTGGATCATCTGCATCTTTGGGTCCATGCCTATATATGGTCTTCCTCTACTGGTCTGGACACGGTCGACTGGGAAGACGATCGGCGGGACATTGGGTGTCTAAGTGGAGGTTCCATGCGATCAATAGGGCCTATGCTAGGTAGATGCGGTGAAGTTTCGATTTTGGTATCTCGTGGAGCGCCCTCTTTGTCGCCATCTACTGCTGCATTTTAGAGAGTTCTCGGACCCCGTTGGGTCTGGCTCACTGACACAAAGCTCCCCTCATTCTACTTCAATTATGGGAGGATCGGACATGGAGTTCGGAGTTCGACCTGGAGTTGCATGGTACCCCGTGCTTATTTGATGCATCGATGCTGGAGTTTCAGAAGGATCGGAAAGGCTAAGCAGTACGCGACTAACTGGGAGGATAAGGTGTCTCTGGACCCCCCACCAGGTTTCGGGCCCTTGTCCCCGAACACTGTACCTAAGGGTGCCTCACCTCGAGACAAAGGACCGATAGTATCCTCGAACATTGTACCTAACGGTACAGAACATCAGGTAGGTATCCCAACCATGAGAGTTGATCCCGACGTGAAAAATTGGTAGTCGGCCAGCTCTCATGTGGCAAGGAAACCGAAGTTTAAGGCTCATTCTCGGCTACAGCTGGAGGCGTGAAGAGGGGGTTAGCCGGAGAACCCCGCAATGATCAGGCGAGGGTGGGTAAACAACCTTGCTAGGAGGAATGTTAGGCCCCTCTGGCTTCAAGAGGGGTCTCTGGTGAAAGTCATGCCTCCTACAACTGAGGAGTTCAGGTTCGGTCACTTCGCACCCCATATGCAACGTTTAGGCAATACATTGAGCAATACTCCCAGTTCCGTTTTCCAACCCCCATCCTTCCTTCATGTCTATGTGGCAGGTTCAATACTGATTATAACGGTTATTTGTTTTAGAGTTCTGTGTGCCGAACCTTTCGAAGACTCTGTCTCTCATTATTTATAAAATTTTGCACCTTTTAGTAAAAAAAAATATATATATGTGTAAGTCTTGAGAACCAAGGTCTTTTCCGTCAATTGAGCAAACCCAAGAAGAGAAAGTGAGTTAAAATTTCCATGTGTGTGAAGGAACCCTTGAAGGCGGTTTCAAATTCCAACCATTCACTCCCAAACTGGTTGTTTGCAATTTATTTTATTGGGAAATAAAAATGAAATATGAAAAAGCCATTTGTTTAGGTCTTGTCTGTGTGTGTGAGCAGCTTTTTATCTGAAACCAACTCATGGTCTCCATCTCCATATCTCTCCTTTTACTTCTTCAACATCTTGTTCTCTCTCTCTCTTTCTACAGCAGCAGTGAATTAAGGTTCTTCTCCTGGTCTGTTAATGGAGTAGCCAGAAGAAGAACCTTGATAACAAAAAGTTAACGGTAGTACGATCTCTTGTTCTTCTTCGATGGGCAGTAGTGGTCACAATAATAAGGATAATCGCACCAACCCGATGATGCAGCAGCGGCCAGAAGAAGAGCATCATCAAAACCAGCTCCCTTACGGAATGATGCAATCACCCAGCTTAATCCCCATGCCCACACCTTTCACCATGTATAGTAATTTTCATTTTATTTATTTATCCTCCTGATTTCATCACCACCTTCGATCATATATATATATAATCTTTTTCTTTTATTTTATATATATGTATGTATGATGATCTAATAATATAATTTTGTTTTGGGGTGATTGATCTCATACTCATATAGAAGCAAAGATGGTGGAAGCGGAGGAGGATATGATCATCTAGGGAGTGAGCTGGACCAAGCCCTCTTCCTCTATCTGGATGGCCACTCCAACACTCATGGCCATGACCATGACCATGAGCAGCAAAGAAGTGAGTCCACAACACGCCCTTTGTCTCTCTCTCTCTCTCTGTCTATCTTTGGTCTCTGGGTAAACCTGCACAAGGCCTCTGTTTGGTTCACAAGAAAAGCATGTTTCAGGCCAGTACTGTACTTTTCTTTGACCAGATCCTCTCCCTGCAACAACCCAAGATCACCCTCTTTTTTCAATTCCCTATACACCTTTCTCTCTCATCATCTTCAATCTTTCTTTTTTCAAACCCAAAAGAGGGTATGGGTTTATTTTCCTTTTCAATTTTCTGTTTGGATCCATAAAACCATGAGGATCGAATTTATTACAGAACCGGTAGGTCATGATTTTATGTTAATCATGCAGCAACGCTCAACATCTTCCCTGCGCAGCCTATGCACGCCGCCGTGACCGAGCCGCCAAACAATAAGGTTCTTTTTTTCTTCTAGTTAATTAATATTAATATTAATGATGATGATCATGAGTTGTTGTAATTAATTTGTTTATGTATTTGGTAATATATAGGCAAGTACAGGAGGAGGTGGATTGGTTTCTTCTTCATCCGCAGCTGCGAGTGGTTCCAAGAGACGATCGGAGCCGTCCATGGAGTTATCAGCCAACAACAACACTAAAACTCATGATAACAACAACAACAACGTTCATATTAATAATAACGTTGGAGCTTCAACTTCAGCTGCTCCTGAGCCTCCAGCGAAGGCCGTCAAGGTTTTTTTTTTATATATAATAACGATCGAATAAAGTAATTCTTGTTGAAGGAGTTATTTTAATTATTATTATTTTTAAACTATTATGGTTGGTTCGGTTGGTGTATGTGGCAGAGGGAAGGCAACCGGAGAGGACCGACGTCAAGCTCGGAGCAGGAAGGACCCAAAACGCCAGACCCTAAGGTCGTTTTACTGTTCATATATATTTCAGGTCCATTTCTTGTTCATCATCAGCGTTAAAAATTTATGGAGTTTTTTCTTGAAATTTACAGACTTTGAGGAGACTCGCTCAGAATAGAGAGGCCGCCAGGAAGAGCAGGCTAAGAAAGAAGGTCATTTAATTATTTATTTTAATAAATACTAATCTAATCTATACATCCAATTTGATTTAAAATTATGGAACACTCGTCAATTTATTATTATTATTTTTTTTTTACGAAATTACAGGCTTACGTTCAACAGCTCGAGTCTAGTAGGATCAAGCTTAACCAGATCGAGCAAGAACTACAAAGAGCAAGAAACCAAGTAATTAATTAACCTCCATTTTCCCTTACTAATTAATTACACTCGATAATTAATATTAATTAAGATCTTGTTCTCTTTTATTAGGGTATGTTTTTGGGAGGAGACCAAGGCCTTCCCGTTGGCAACATTAGCTCAGGTAATTAACTTTATTTTATTTTTGTAGAAATATAAGTTCAACATCACGAGTGTATATATGGACAAATTAACTACTTCATAATTATTGGTTAGATTGGACTTGAAGCTGGTTTGATCTATTGTCCCGTTTGTCACATCTACCATATAGTCTCCGATTCATTTACATATGTCAAATCTTGAACATGAGGAGCATTGAAGTCCTCCACCCATTAGTTCAAACTTTAGGATTGGATTTCAATGTTTAATCAACTCGTGTGTACAAACGTAATGAAGATAATTTAATTTAAATTAATTGATTTTGATCTTTTATAGACGCGGCTGTGTTCGACATGGAGTACACTCGGTGGCTAGAGGAGCACCACAGGCTGATGTGCGAGCTGAGAGCCGCCGTTCAAGAGCACTTGCCGGACAACGAGCTCCGCCTCTTTGTGGACAACTCCATAGCTCATTTCGACCAGCTCATCAACCTCAAGAGCCTCCCGGCCAAAACCGACGTGTTCCACCTGGTCTCCGGCATGTGGAAGTCCCCCGCCGAGCGCTGCTTCATCTGGCTCGGAGGTTTCCGACCATCCGAGATCATCAAGGTAATTAATGAGCACGTCATCATCATGAAAAGACTAAGGGATATGGGGGTAGTTACATGCATGGATGGTTTAAGGTACGATAGTGTCGGTGCGGAGACAAAAATCTCAGCATCATGGTCAATATTGTGTGACGAAAGGGAACGTGAATTCGTTTCCGCTAAAGGGTGGGGGTTGCGAGTTCTCGCCATAAAGTCATGTTTGTTACAGCGGTTTTTCCATGCCATGCCACTGCGGTTCAAGCTGGCTTGGAATGTGGGACAGAAACGTACACAAGCACGGGTCTCATTTATTGCATGTTAATGTTGTTGCTGAGGTTCGATCTTGAGCTGTCTTGTTCCCATGGCCATCTCTCCCCTTGGTCCCTAGCTCACAAATGTTTATACAATTTCTGCAATTTGAAGTGGACCCGATCCCATGGAATATTTGATTTTATTACCTGCCCCTTCAATCATTGCATTAATTATATACATCTATATATTTTCAAATTAATTGTATTTGTAGGTGATCGTGGGTCAAATCGAGCCGTTGACGGAGCAGCAGATATTGGGGGTATGTGCACTGCAGCAATCGACGCAGGAGACGGAGGAGGCGCTGTGGCAGGGGCAGGAGGCGCTGAACCAGTCGCTGTCGGAGACTATAGCTTCGGACTCGTTGAGCTCTCTTGCCAACAACAACATGGGCAACTACATGAACCATATGGCTCTCGCCATGAACAAGCTCTCTGCCATGGAAGGTTTCGTTCGACAGGTACTTAGTTACCCACTCAACTAAAAGCTTAAGCTGCTGATACCATATAACTCAACTAAAAACTTAAAGCTGATAAATTATAGTTATATTCTAACATTAAGCACATATATATTTGTATTGTAATGATTACAGGCGGATAATCTCCGACAGCAGACGATGCACAGGCTGCATCAACTATTGACAACCCGTCAGGCTGCGAGGTGTATACTCGCGATTGCTGAGTACTTTCATCGGCTCCGAGCTCTGAGTTCCCTGTGGGTGTCTCGCCCTCGGCAGGACTAAACGCAAACTATAGCTAGCTAGCGACCACCAACTTAATCAGATCATCTTCATCATCACATGTTTCCTTTATACCTAATCATCAAGCTCCCTTCTTCAACTGTTAATTAGTATCTTTTTTTATACTCATTGCCTTTATCTTCTAAACAATGTATATTTATAGAGATACACAAAATACATAAATTTACCAGACAAGGATCCTAGCTAGAAGCTTATAAAGAGTATTTTGTGGTTGGGCCAAGGAGATAGAGTGAGAGCCCAAAGTAAGAAGGCCCATAACCACAATTCAAGTTAAATGTTTTATCTTCTTCTTTTGAGCTAAGGTAGGCTGCACTTCAAATTTTACCAGTTAACCAACAATTCGGTCTTCGTCTGCATCTGCACTTGGGTTGGACTTGGTCTGAATCGGTTTTGATCTTACCTGTTAATAAACGATTTCGTCTTTATACACTCTTATCATAAGTCAAAACTCTGATTTTATATTTTCAAAATCGCAAACCTTGTTATCCCAAACAGCCCTTACCATCTAGCTTGATGGAGAGATGACATAGACCGTTGTGACTGGTATTTGCGTCTGTTTCACATCTTCTTCGACCAAATTCTCGCCAGCGTCCCTTACCACCAGACCTACCGTTCTGGAAACTGTTACACTAGAGTAGTGTATTCGAACAATTCAAGAAACAAAGACCAGGAAATGGAGAGTTTTGGTATTAATTTCCAAGGAATTGAAATACAGGCTTTGATAAAATGAAGAACAAAGAAATGTAAATCCAGCCTCTAAGAAATGCAAAGGACAACAAAAATCATCAATAGCCAATAGCCTGGCAAGGACGTCCTCTGATATGACACGATCACTCCTCCAAAATAGCTAACGAACTCGGGACCACAGGCTTGCGTGCCTCCCACGCAATGCAGACGAGCGAAGGAATAAGAAGAAGGCACGTGATCGTCACGGGTGGATAAGCATTTCCCTAAAACGCATTGTTTTATTAAAATGCATTATAACTGAATAAGAGTCAGATGCCTTGACTCTGAAGGCATTGTGACATATGCCTTCCTCTTGAGGAAACCTTAACCTTAAGCAAGTTATGTAGTCACCCATTCAGGAAACTAGTGGTTGATTGTTGCAGTATCTTCTAATATTGCATCCTCAAGACTTGAACGCTCCCATTGGATGAGATACGACACTGTGGAGGAATGTTGATGCATCACAACTCTAGTCTGCAACAATGCTACATGAAGCAATTTGAGGTGGTCCTATGTAGTTGTATCAGGAAGCTGAGGTAGCTGTCTATTCTCGTTTCCCAGCTGCTTCTTGAGTAGTGACACACGAAAAATTGGGTGAACTTTTTAAGAAGGTAGTAACCTGATTTTGTAAGCTACTTTGCCAATTTTCTCAAGCACTCGAAATGGTCCATAAAATCTAGGAGAGAGCTTCAGGTTGGCTGTTAGATTGATAGAATTTTGGTGATGTGGTTGGAGCCTCAAATACACCCAATCTCCTATAAAAAATTTATTTCCGACCTACCTTTATCAACTTGATGTTTCATCCTAGATTGACCTTGTACCAAATTATCTTTCAACATTTTGGTGAGTTCCTCTCTGGATCTGATGAAGCCTTCTACTACTGCTATAGTAGATTGAACTGGTCCAAAGTTCACAATAAGGGGAGGAAATCCATACAATGCTTCAAAAGAGAACATTTGAATGGAGGAATGGAAACTGGTATTGTACCATAATTCAGCAAAAGTCAACCATTGGCCCCATTTCCTTGGAAATTGGCGTGTCATTGCTCTCAAGTACTGCTTTAAACATTGGTTTACTCACTCAGTTTGACCACCAGTTTGTGGATGATAAATAGTAGACATGTGTAACTAAACCCCCAGGTTTTTGAACAATTCCTTCCAGAAGTTGCTTAATAATAATTGATCTCTGTCAAAAATAATTGGCAATGGCCAGGAGGCAATGACACACCCAAGGTGAGGGGGGGAGGGGACTCATTGGATGTTCGGATGTGTTGCATGAGTTCCATGGGGACGATGGGAGTTCCCCCTTGACCGAAAGATTCTAGGATGATAGGGCTCTGCCATTGGTCGTGTCCCCCCTCCCATGCGGCACACACAAGTTTGAGCTGGCAGGACGTCGATATGGATCCGAGGAGGAAGTCTATATGTCGAGGACGCATTCGGTTTCCTAGCGGCGAAGGTACAGCGGTGATAGGCGCATCCACCACGTACTCCTGGTCGTGGATCAACCGTCAATGGTTCTCCTAAGGCGAAGGAGGGACCCTTGTGAAGTAGGATTTCCCCGACCCCATGTTAACACCGATCCCCTAAGGCTGATCGGGAGATGACACGAGGAAAGTATACCCACTAAATTAGGAAAACTTGTCCTCGCGGTACGGCAGTGTACCGGTCAAAGT
>JAYMTN010001839.1:0-12035 GCA_036897425.1 Erodium trifolium
GATCTCGTCGTTAAGGGCTCAGTCGTCCTTTTTCAGCGGACCTCCGACAGTTGTGTCCATTGCCTCTAATAGCGTGTACGATCGACTCTCTTTCCTAATGGACCCCGCCCGTTCGTCGATAAAGGGACCGACCGTGTACCCGTCCCGAACAACCCTTGTAGTTATTTGTTCATGGTTCAAGCCAAAATATCCGATGAACTCAATTTTCCCCCAAATTAAGGTCTTTTGACACCGAGATTAAAGATAATTTGGCGGTCTTATACTAATAGGATCTTAATTCGATCGTGAGATATTTAAAAAATATCAAAGAGAATTCTCCTTGTCGCAAGAACAGTCTAGGTTGTAATTGTAAGTTGATATCTTGATAATTTAATTGTCATATTATAACCCGGTGAATGCCCTAGATTTTTTTTTCTTCCTAATATCAAAACCATCTGTAATTCGTGTCTCTGATTTTCATTGGATTTTATTTTTTCAGTAATTATTTACCAAAAATAAACGATACATCATTTTAGAATTAATATAAGGAATATTAAGAATTGAGTGATTTTTCAAGTGAGCTTTTGCATACGATAATCAGAACATAAAAACTGAAACACCGCTTAACGATATGTGTGTTTATCGTACCCATTTTATGAGTTAATTCGTGTGGCGGCAACTTACCTTCAACAAAGTTATATAATCTTTGTTCTTTAAAATTGAAGCACAAACAAATAAATTAAATCTTAAAACACTTAATCAAACAAAAAATCACCAATTTTACAATACCAAGTATATTACACAGAATAGTAATTTAAGATGATGTGCCAACAACTGAAATGCCAATGTCCATGCTTCATGTTTATATTGCATCCCCGTCATACACGAGGAAATAAAACTTACAATAGCAATGCACAAATAAAAGAAATGTCTATTTATTTAGTAGAAGTAAAGAAAATCAAGTCTGGAGGGTCATCTCCTCCGCTGGAATCAGGGCTGTAACCCCTAGCCCGTCTGCTCTGCATACGCAACCCACTTTTATTTGGACTCCGGCATCGATGGTTGTAGGTCGCTCCTGAGCTTGTAGAATCACAAGTAGATCCTCTTCTCGTGTCCTTCCCTAGCTGACTCCTCACCTTAGCCTGTGCGGACTGTGTTGGTGCCATGTAGCTAGGCACATTGTTACTTTGTCGGTTAAGGTTCATGTCCATCTCCACTGTCTTCTCCGACGTGTCATCTGTGGATGTTTTGGTTGTAAATGTGGTGTTATAAGAGTCCGACATCAAGTGTTGGAGCCAGTTCCATCCTGTTTGGATCTTGACTTGCTGTTGTTGCTGCTGCTGGAACCATTGAAGTTAAGGACGGTTGGAGTTTCAAATCGAAAAGATAGACTTGTTGTTGTGTTGTGAGTTACCTGATAGGTGTAAGCATAAGCAAGAGCTCTCTCCCTTTTCATCAAAGCATCGTGTCTTTTGACTCTTACCAAGGCTTGCATGCAACGCAGAGTCGTTAGTGCCTGTTTGCGGACGTTATGCCCTCGAACAAGTGCTTGCAACCGAACAAGTCCCTTCAAAGCCCGCAGAGCACGTCGAGCCTGCGTGCAAAATATATATATATATATATCAAGCACTCAGGTATGTAATGTATTATGTATGTACCAACAATATATTAATTACCAGGTAGGCTCTGTATAAAGACTGTATGATGATAGCAGCCCTCTCCCTTTCTTGGTTGGAGTTGGAGTAGTGGTAACCGTAACCGGCTAGTCGAACAACCTTGGCAGCCGCCTGAGCCGCTGCAACGGCCGCATCTGCTGCCGCAGCGGTGGCCTCCGCTACGGCATCCGCATGAGTCCGATCTTCCTCCCCCGGACTCGAACCCGTGCTCTCCGAAGGAAAGTATTCAAACGACACAACCTCCGCCTCGGCACTCTTTTCTCTCTGGCATTACGCATTAACAACTCTGCTAAATACAAACTTCTTTTTTGCTTATGCTCTAACAAAACATAAAAGTAGAAGAAACCTTTTGGATCTCACATGAACCCTCTCACTTAGTTCACTACTCGTCTGAATTGAATTGAGTCTCTTTTGTTAATCAAAAGTTTCTATATATGTTCTTCTCATCTTTATCTAAGCTTGATTAACTGATCATGTGAGATCATAACTCACATAATCAATACAAAAAAAAATCAAATGAAAATGAGAAAATATGAGTTAATTACCTTTTTGTTAAGCGAGTGCTTGGAAGAGGAAGAAGAAGATTTGAACAGAGACGAGAACCAGCCGGGCCCTTTCTTTCCCATATTCTGTTTCTACTAATACGAGAGCTTTAACTCATATACTTTTGCATTTCAAACTCAAGACTCGGAATTGAACATAAGAAGAAGAAGAAGAAGAAGAAGAATTACATGTAGGAGAAATGTTATGGATGATTGGGCTCTCTAGCGACTTCTAGTTATCATTATAGTATTGTTTTGGAGATCATACAGAGGGAGAGATGAGCGGTGGTTTGTATTCATGAAAATCACGGGAGAGGCGGTACAAAGGTGATAGAGGTCTTCGTTTTTTTGTAAGTAAAAGTGAGAGGAGCTGCTGCTTCAAACTTCTCATATATCACACCTTACATTACTCACTCATTTACTTTCCTCTCCCCTTTTTTATACTCCACACTCAAATACAAACAACCGAATCTACATTGCATCATCATGTTTGACAGAGCCGTTAATTTTTATCTTTATTAGGTGGTGCACCGTCCATATTGTTGTACCATACTGGGTGTGAGAACTCAACATATTTAGAATAATCATAAGTTTAAATCACAATAAGAATAACGCCAATAGGACATAACGGATTATGAAACTTGAAAGTAAAGTTGTAAAAACGTAAGACACTAGTAGGGTGGAAAGGGATCCTAGCTATGCGTTAAGCGGAATTAATCGAGAATTAACCGGATTATCATTTTATTTTTATTTCTTGTTAAATATATAATCAAATTTTATATTATATACTATACAGAAAATGGGGAAAATTACACATAACACCACCTAACTATTGATCTTTTCACATCATCTCCCCTAACTATTTTTTTTTAATTTCGGTCTCCTAACTTGCATTTTTTTAGTCATTTTCCGTCCAAAAATAAACGTTTCTTCTTTCAAATATGCATGTATTACCCTTGTTATCTTAAAACCCCAACTACACTTTCATTTCCTCTCCACTTCTCTCTTGTTTTCTCTCAACCGCACACCATTCCCTCTTTCTTAGACCTTCATCCTTTCCCTCTTCCCAGACCGAATAGACCTCTTCCCATTGGATCGTCAAAATCAAATAGACTTGCAAAGTAAAGAAATCTAAACTAATTTCAACTGAATTGGACACTAAATAAACTGAAACGGTTTCTTCCCACTGCATATACTTTCAACATTACTAAAGTAATGGAATAAACTAATAATAAGTATAGTTTTGCTTTAGAATTATTCCATTGTAGTAAAAAAGTTAAACATCACCAAAAATTATCTTTTTTTTACGTGGTCATTGTTTCCCTCTTCTAGCACTATCTTACCACAAATTAGTAATGTTAGGGATGATCAATATGAAAAAAAAAACTCTATCGGAACTTTGAGACATAACCCTAGCCCTAGCCGCCTTCTTCTATGCGCCATGGAGCTTTCTCCTTTTGATCCCGCTATTTCTGCCGATGCCACTCCTGACACGACTGCTGCTGCTACTCCTGTCTCTACAACACTTCTATCGATGTAGTCCACTCCCTCGCATACCGAGCTCGGTGCTGGAGAGATAAAACCTCGCCGAAGTCAGGTATTGTTGCTCCCGTCCATCTCCTCTATTGTAGTGCCCTTCTTCATTGTCGTGTCTTCGTCGCTAGTTGCTTTGAAACCACGGTGAGGGCGGGCGGTGCGCCAACCTCGTGTTGCTTCAGCTTCAAGCAACCTCATGCCGCCGATCCTTGTTATTCCTCTGGTTCCTGTGGTGGACCTAACCACGCCTTGTTCAATGGTCTCTTCGCTGAACCATGGCTTGGTCATGCCTACTGCCTTGACTGGTGTCCTGCCCCACGATCGGCTGGCAACCTCTGGTGATCGTTTCCCCAGGCACCGTATCCAAGGGCTCCTCATCTCTGGGAAGGAGCCGCCGAGTTTCCTCGAGCACCGTATCTAACCATACTGAGGCTCGGGCTGACACCCAGTCTGAGAAGAAGACCCAGGGCTTGCAACCTCTGGTGACCGCCCAACTCTCTGGTGGCCGGGTCCCTGAAGTTCCATCGCCCATTTCTCTTGGGACTGAGGCTAGTGGTGCCTCCGCTATTGGGGTTAAGAAGTCGGCAGCGGGCGCGCCTCGGGATGATCAGGCGAGGGCTAGAAAGCAGCCCTGCCAGGAGGAATGTTAGATCACCCAGGCTTCAGGGACTAGCCCTAGGAGGGGTCCCTGGACGATGTTTTGCCTCCCATCATTACTATTGAAGTCCTTGGCCAGTTTTCGGAGCAAGGCTTCCAATATCACCTTCTTATCCCCCATCTTCTCTCATTGCCTATATGACATCATCTCAATACCGTCTATGACGATTCTAGTATTACAAGGATCAGTGAACCATTTGTTTTGTATTCTGTTCTTTTTAGTGATCAGGAAGCTTGTTCTCTGATGCACAATATTATAGTTGAATCTGATTTATAAAACTTATACGTATAAACCAAACTTATCTATTATAGAGTATTTATTTTATTAGTCTAGATGACATAAGATATGCAAATCTGATGAAAGATAAAACCACCCATACATATCAATTACTTGTCAAAGCTAGGGTAGTGTAATTGTCTCCATCATAATGATGAGTCCCATAGTTGACTTTTACTATGACATTTTACTTTAATATGTCAATAGTAACACACGTGAATAATATACCATTATAAATTATGCACTACAATTCAAAACAACAAATAAATAACACTGCTAGATAAAAGCAAGACAAATGTTAATTAGAGAAAAATTACCGTTGTAAGAGTATTTTACTATTTTTAAATCGAAAACCGATATTAGCATTTAGCAAGAATACGAAAGGTTTGTAGAGAAAAGAAGACAACCCGTACAAGGTAAATGAGATTAAAATATTATTATTTAATTTATTAATATCACCAACGTGTCAGCATATAATAGGGCATGCGATCAATTCCGATTTCCTCGTAGAGCAGCTTCACACCCCAAGCACTGTGTACGGTTCCTGCCATCGTGTGCTTGCCTTCTCCAGTAAGGGAACAACGTTTCTTCTTCTGACCACCATTTCGTTTGATCACTCCACTTTTCTCTCTCTCTCTCCGCCTCACCAAAACCCTAGCGGTTTCAACTCTCTCGCCTTTCTCTTCAAGGTAAGGACTGCTCTGTTCTTCTAATCAGCTCCACTGTTTTAAAATCATCGATTAAGCTACCAAACAGAACGCATTGTGCAATTTTTCCCCCATTGATGTTTCTGTTTTCTTCATGTGTTCAGAGATGGAGAACAGAATAGTTTGTGCGCGGAGTAACAAAAGGCAGATAGTGGAAGTTGATGATGATGATGATGATGAAGTTGATAGGGTCTACAAGTTCAGGGTCCTCTTCTGTGGAACATCTGTGGACCTGACTTTACGGAACCCCAAACCCGAAATTTTCATGGAAGATTTCCTGCTCAAGGTTAAGCAGGAGTACGATCGATCTCCCAAAGGAACGAGATGCATCAACTGGAGCAGTAAAAATCTGTTCATTGAACACGGAAACGGACGGAGGATGCGGAGTATGCTCTATCTGAGCAACTTCAAGCCCCATAAGATGCACATGTTGCAGCTTTGTGTAAGTGCAAGTTTTTTAGTCTTCAATCTTGATCATCACTTTCTTTCTGGGAAAATGTGGGTAAGAAAAGCAATTTCAAAATCAGGATATGGTTGTAACATTTGATAGCTTTTGAAACAGGATGGGTCCAATCTTGGTGGAGAAACATTTGAGGTAACTAGCCTAGTTTGAATACTGCTTTTGATGGCTTAATTTTTCAGATCGACAGTTTCAAGGGTTATTGTTTTGGCAGAATATGTGGGATTTGACTCCGGATACAGATTTTTTAACAGAGCTGCCACAAGAGCACACTTTTGAAACAGCCCTTGCTGATCTTATTGTAAGTGTATATCTTATATGTATTTCAATATGGCTTTTACCATATTGAGGCACTCGTAATTTTGCCTTTCACCAGGATAATTCACTGCAAGCTGTGTTTTCGAATGGTGGACAAGAAAGAGGATTGATTAGGTATGGTATTACTGTGATGACTTGCTTCTAACTCTGTATGTGCTGTTGTAGAATCTGACTTATGTGGATGGTCAGTGGGACGTGGGTGCCTCAGCTCTCGCATTATTTATACAAGTTCAAGTGTCCTACATCGAGATAATGTGGACCATATTAACTTGTTTTTCATTTCGAAGTTACAAAATAATTGCCATTTCATTTTACCCTTGCACTGGAACTTCGGATTGCTTATGTAAATTTATTAAGTGGCTTATGCTGCTATAGCGTAATTTTTTCTTTTATTTACCATGATGGTTTTATGATGTCTTTTTAATCTGTGTGCAGTGTTGATATTTTAAAAGATAGGATATCAATTTTTGACTCTGGCCCAGGAATGGATGCTAGTGATGAAAACTCTATCGTTAAGTGGTGTGTTTTCTCACTCTCGTCTTTTTATTTATAAAAACTTGGCCTAGAAACCTGTCTTCTACCATTGTGGGGGCATAGGCAGAGTCATTTCATTTATACCTGCATATATATTTTCTTCACTCGCTTTCTTATTTCTGTATCAGTCATCAGTTTTATTGGTATATATGTTATACAGGGGAAAGTTGGGTGCATCACTTAACAGATCATCAAAAAAACATGCAATAGGGGGCAAACCTCCATACTTAAAGGTGATACTATGTTCTTACTACTGATCTGTAAATTATAGGTATGTTTGTGGTGGTCAATTGTGTTATACTTCATCTATCCCAAAATAAGTGGTCATTTTCCATTTTGTTAAACGAATTATGTTTGTAATAGGATGGGTGGAGTAAAAAAGTATACATATTAAATATAGACATATGAATGATGATTTTTTGTTAAATGAGATGTGCAAAGAGAATGTTTAAATTAATTACATTTCTATGATTTAATATGAAAGTACATTTCTATGTTTAAATTGTTATACCTGCTACTGCTTCTGACTGGTCTCTTATGTGCAGCCTTTTTTTGGCATGTTTGGATATGGAGGACCTATGGCAACCATGCAATTAGGGAGGTAGGATCGCTTTAAATAATACATCTCCCCTTGTTAATCCTCGCCGTTTCAAAGTTTTCCCCTGCCATGATCTTCTCTTATTCATTTCACTTGCTTTAAATAGGAGGGCCGTAGTTTCTTCAAAGACAAAGGAATCCAAGAAGGTCTTTTCCTTACATATTGAGAGAGAGGTTTTACTCTCAAAACTAAATTGGAGGGTAATCAAACTCTCTTGATCATACTAATTTCCTGTTTGGAGTCTCTACGTGGAATCTCTTTTTTGGTTCTTTAATATTTCTTTTTTGATGTGAAACTTCAATATTTGTTTTCAATACATTTTCATGGACTGTTATTTTACATTTTTGTCACTCTAGACGGCTGGTGGTATCCGTGATCCATCGGAAGAAGAAACTAAGAAGTCACCTCAAGGAAGTTTTACAAAGGTGGTGTTTACTTAGTACATACTCTTTCTTTCTTGAGCTATTGCATTCTTTAAACCACATCAACGTTAAACATATTTATTCTCTCTTGGTCACATTCTTTCAGCCTTTCTTTAAATTTATTTATATATATAATCTATTTTTTCTAATGTCAGTTCCTTGATGTTTTTTTTTTGTAATGGTCATTATTACCAGGCCAGTTGTCGTCTTTTCGTATCATCGATTTGTTGTATGTTACAGCTACATGTGTGTAGGCATGCAAACAAGACACATTAGTTGCAGCATTACCTAAAAACTTGAGACATCTTAACATACTTGTTGGGTTCTTCACTTAATGACTTAAGCTCTTTAAGTTAAAAACTTAATAGGTGCCAGTATATAGTTTGTTGGTCTCCATGTGTTAGTTTGCCAAATTACTTTGGTAAGAATAGGATACAGAGCCTTGATTTTGGTATGACCAATTGGTGGTCAACTAATTCATCTTATAATGATTGGATTTGAAGGACAAAGGTTATCTCATAGTTTTGTTTAAAAACTGGTATCTATTTTTCTTTGGTTGTTTTACACCCTTACTTCTTTGGGAGTTATATAATTAGCTTTGATCTACTGGACTATGAGAGGACCATCCGTCTTTTGGTATATAAGGCAAAGCTTTTACCTCATATAGAAGGCCATGTAGCACAAGCTTCACATGTAACCTACTAAATATCTCTGCTACACATTCCATTCATTAATGGAGTTGGACTTTCAGGGGTCAGTTCATATGGTAATATTTGAACAGGTTCACTGGGATTATAAAGGCAAGCAAGCAGTGTTGGTCAAGTGACCGTAGAAGTAGTTAATAACATTTGTTGTATGATTTTAACGTGTTTAGTTTTTTGGAATGCCAAAAGTCAGAGCACACACTTGAAAAGTAATTTATGTTTTTGGGGCTCCTGGAAATTTTACTGTTTGTTTCCGGTTTTGGTAAGACTGATATATTCTTGTTGACTTTGTGAAGTTTATGTGAATGTGTTCTATTTGAATTACTTATAGCTGAGCTCCTACTGGTGTGCTCGTCTTTTTATTTTTTATTTAGCTCATCCTTTTCTCCCTCTTACATCTCTTTTGCCTTAATGATCAGTAGTGGCCTGTTAATTGGCGCATGCCTATATGTTAAGGTTATTCATCATAACACGTTACATTTTTCTTTTGATTTGGCATAGCAGTTTTTGAAAAAATAAGCACCTTGCATTATTGTTTTTCGGGATTGACTATCTCTTTTTATCTTGGGTAATGCAATCATGTAATAGCGTGTTCCTGCAAGTTCCATCACAGGTTGAGATATTTGAACCAATAAAAGGCTTGGGCTTGTATCAGCTCCAATGCAGGCTGAAGGATATCTATTTTCCCTATATTCAGGTTTGCTGAAATCTTAATTGCCTTTGTTAGAAGATATATTTGTAGTATCATTTGAATAAATGTTCAGAAGATATATTTATTTATTTTTATTATCTGTTCATTGTGTTTGTTACTCTATGTGAGGTCTGTCCATTTATACCAAAGCATATATAAAATTCACCTAACTAATGTATCAGTTGAGTTGCATCTTGTACCAAAATGCCATCTTTATTTCTATGATTTCTGCTCTGGTTCACTGTTTGAGCTGCGAGTTATAACTAGTGTTCTTCTTCTGTATGATTAACAATGCTGGTCATGGATATTTTAGCATCTATAGTAAAGCCCATAAGAGATTTATTTGTGGTTTGCAATCTCAATGAATGTTGTTGTTATCTTGTTCTGCAGTGTGATTCAGAGTCCAGCTCAACGAAGACAGTAACCCCGGTTCTGTTTGAGGTTCGCATTCATAACTATTACTATTTTCCTGTATCACTATGATTTGTGGTAGATGTTGGTGACTGTGGGGTATGTTTCCCTCCACGATTATTTTGGTTAAGTTGATAAAGATATATGGTGCATTGATTATTAATTGTTGTGTTACACGAATTATACATTGGTTCAATTTTGCTCAGCCCTTTCGTGGTTCAAATTAATTGAAGCTGATGCAAAGACCCTTATTGAAAGCAAAATTGAGGAGTTGCTGCATAAATGACATATAATGCAGCTATTTATTATTTTGTAACCGCTAACCGTTATCAAAGAAACTAACATTTCCCTCCCCTTGAAAGCGGTGTTCGACCGACCTCGAATGCCAGTAATCCCTCGTCTCCAGTGCCTTCAGCCTCAAGCCAATTATCTATTACCCCGGTGGCCCTTTGTATAAGGTTCATCACAATTGAAACAAAATTGGGCATCACCTTCTAAGTGGAACGATGCCAACAGTACTTTTTCTGCCTCTGTTGTTCACTGGTGCCCAAAATAGTGCTCACAGCGGCTGACCCAAACCAACGGGTCCTCATTTCCATTGTATTTTGGAAAATCCAGGTTGGTGTACCAGGGTAAGTTTCCTGTACCCTGCTCCCCCGGGTTTCCCTGCTCTACACCTTCTTCTGTGTGTCTCTGCTGGTTGTTCTGGTGGCTTGCTTGCTTCGCTGATCTCAACTCGTCCTGTAAGCAATGAGTTGATAATCTTCTATCCTGTCAACCCGATAATCCGTCAAGAGCTCATCGAATTGTTCATGAAGACTCCTTTGTTCTTCCATCACAACCAGGCTCTAATACCAAATTGTTATGGTCCTGGGTTTGATTACAATAATCTAATTAAACTATGTAAACTAATTAGCTACTAACAACCTATGGAATATGCAAAAACCCTTATTGAAAGCAAAAATGAGGAGTTGCTGCATAAATGACCTATAATGCAGCTTTTTATTATTTTGTAACCGCTAACCGTTATCAAATCACATAACACTCTCCCCTCTTAGGTTTTTCTTCACTCTACTTATTCGAGTTCAAAGTCTGTATATTTCTATATGAATGTATGTAAAGTGTTTCTTTTTTTCTGTATAAATTCTAAACTACAAATTTAACTGTTTAAGTACAAATACGTTTTAGCCATTTTCTAAAGACCTAATAATTTAAACTGTGAAGGTTCATTTTTGTCATTTTCAGGTAAATGGCACCAATTTAGCTGAAATTGATGGTGGGGAGGTAGCAACAACAAACTTGCATTCTAGCAATGGTCCTGATTTTGTGTTAGACCTCCATTTCTCCCTTAATCATGATAATACCTCAGCTAAAAGTCGAGGTAAATATGGAATAACCCTTGTTTTTGAAATTCTAAGGGTCCAAGAAGAAAAAACATATGAACATATTATGTCAACTGACACTTGATAATTTTCAGGTTTGCACAGAGAAGCTAATGCACGACTGAAGTGTGTTTATTTTCCAATCGTCAAGGTATTTAAGTAGTATTGGGTGTCATGCATCCTACATCTCACTTAATTAGGCATTGTTCATGAGTATTGATGATGTCTCTATAGGGAGGGCAGTGAATCAACAGGTTGTGCTTATCATGAAGTATTCTTAAGAACCAGGCAGTGTTTCTATATTTCGTCCCCTTTCCTCTCATGCATTAGTTTATCCTAAAGTTTCAGAACATGATATGCACATCCATATGATTTGAGGTGCACAAATACGCAGAAAAACTCGACTTGTGTACAAATAGGGTAAGTTGCATTAGGTTTATCAGCCTTAGAACGTTTGGTGCCATCTGGCCTAAAACCTTCAGTGATAAGCATGAGTTTGCATGTGTTTGAGATGATGCCCTGCTGCCTGCTTAAGCATCATACTTTTGTAGTTTGTTTAGGTTTTTACTGTTTCAGAAGTTGTATTATACAGGGAAAGGAGAATATTGAGCTGATTCTGGAGAAACTAGAGGCAGCTGAATGTGGAGTTGAAGAAAATTTTGATACCTTCAGCCGTGTCTCGATAAGGCGGCTCGGTCGCCTTCTTCCAGATGCCCGCTGGGGAAGTTGTTGATGTCATTTCTGTACTTAGATGAGAGGTACTATTGCACTTAAGAAACTGAAGATGACTGATACAACCAAAATTCCTCCTAAAGACAAACCCTCTCATAAAAGAACATATAATGAAAATAGTTAGCAAAGTGGTTGATATTAGTATTGATTTATGGGTACAAGTTACTTAAGAATGATCCACAATGCACTCCCCTATTATCAAGCTGCAAAGAATTTGTTCCTAGAAACACTTCTAATATTCTTAAGGAAACTTTTGATACTTGTTTATATTAATGTACCGATATAGAATATAAGTGAATGATAAAAATGTGTTCTTTTTAATTGGTCATTCTGCGAAAAACTATTCTTTTGAAAAAAAACATAAGATAAACTATTGTATTTTTTATCATATGCAAGACACATGTGGTTT
>JAYMTN010001840.1:0-12034 GCA_036897425.1 Erodium trifolium
TTATCTTTCGAGGACGACGAGTCCTCCCGTCGAGCCTCTCCGCTATGCCCCTTCCCCGATCGCCTCTGACCTCACCTATCAACCACCACCCTCCTCCGACGATTTCCGCCCTTATTTGTCTTTTTCCGGCAAGGAACCAGCCATACCAGCCTCCCCCTCTACACCCCCACGTCCTCATACCCCATCCCTTTCCCCTTTTGCCCTCGACGACGGTGGTCGACTGCCTGCTCCCCTTTTCGGCCTTATCTTTCGATGACGACGAGTCCTCCCGTCGAGCCTCTCCGCTACGCCCCTACTCTTGCCAGACTGTCATATCTGCATCCAGCTTTCGTCGGAACATCGTAGTCCGAGCCGTTCAGCTATGCTCCTGCTTATCGTGTTTACACGACCATATCCGTGCACCAGCCCCTTGCGGATCAAATTGCACCCGCTGGCGTCGCCCTCCTTGCTCCAGACTTCGGAGGCCGACCGCGAGTAGTCTAGGCTCATAGTTGTTGTTTTTGTTATTTATTTTGTTTATGTTGTTTGTTTTTTGTTCCCCCTGTCGGAATCCCGGATCTCCGGTAGGCGTGGTTGTTGTCTCAGGTGGCGTGTTCAGTCGAGTCTTTCTTTCGACAGATCCTTCCGGAGAGTCGATAAGAAAATCCGACTTGATAGTTGTTGATTTTCTAGGCGCTACTTCGCCCGCTTCAGAAGCTATTCATCTCGCTAGTCGTTTCTCGGATTCTCGAGGCCCTTTTAATGAAGTCTTTTATGATATGATGGCATTAGATGCTTCAAACGAAGGATTTGGATAGAGGAAACTTGTAATATATTTGATGTTTCGATTGAGGCTATAAAGATGGAATTAGTGAGGGGGTAGCCTGGTCAACCAGGCAAGACGGAAGAGCTTCCTATATAACAGGATAGGCAAGCCAAGAAAAGCGAGAAGGAGCTCAATTCGAGGGGTAACCTCTCAATTTCGTAGTCGTAGTGAGCGGGGTTAACTCACTGATAGTTGAAAGTTTTCCACGTGAAATGAATAATAGAATCATAGGAAAGAATATTATGACGAAGAGTGCTAGTTTTTTTACTAGATTTTGGTGCACAAGAGATTCTCTAACTACAAAAGATTTGATGTTTATGGTTCGATTTGTAAGGTTTATTAGCTTTTAATGAATATTTCCTTTTTTAAAAATCATCTTAATTCGTTTATACCATATATAGTATGGAAAATCTCACAAATGCCTCCTACCACTTTCACCTAAATGGGGAGAAATGGAGGTTATAATAGGAAACGATGTATGCACTTCTCCCTCAATAAAAAGAAATTAATATCTTTATACTGAGGGAAAAGACAAAGCTAATCCAAAGGTGGATTAAGAAAGAGAAACACACCAAATAAATAACTACTTATTAGGCGCCAAAATAGTTATTACCGTTTAGCGGGTGGCTAACGGTTAACAAGAATTTGAAAACACAAGTTTCTCGGAAAAGTCCCACATTTTGTTCAGGTGACGGTCACAACATAAGTTTTCCGGCGATCCCTCCTTCGCTTCGGCCGGATTAATTTCGGGGTTCGTTTGTTTTCTTTCCTTTCCTTGTCTGAAAACTCCTAACCGGTTAGAGCTAGGGTCCTTCAGTTTCTTGGGGGACCCTTTTTGTTTCATGCTTCAATTTCAATCAATAAGAAGTTTCTGCTTTTGTTGATTGAATTCAAATATCAGGATGAGCTGCTTCCCCTGTTTCCGCAACGGTATTTCATGCAACAAGAGGGACGGTATTCCCCTGCCCGGCGCCCAACAAATCCTCGAACCCACAATTCTTGGTAATTTTGTAAACATCGATCTTCATTATCATCACGTGTTAAGAGTCCCATGTCGGACAAAATGTGAATCAGACAATCTGCTCGATAACAGTTTGGACTAAGTGATTCGATTTAAACAAAATTTGCATAATACAGAGTTGGTTCGGTTCACAATCCGTTTAACAGATGCTCAGTTCTGCTATAGGCCTGTGCGTGCAGATGTCCAATTCTACTTGTGGGTCACATCAAAAAATAAAGGTCACACCCGACTAATAGGGTCAGACTTTTTAGCAGTGGAAACCTGATCCAATATAAATAGCTCCTTTTAAAGATTTACAGACCTGTTGAATTTTGTACTAACAAATTTGTATTTCTTAATGCAAAGATTGTTGTTACAACTTGGTGTTTGTTGTGCAGATACCATTGAGAAAGAAAAACCAGCGGAAGATACAGACAACATCGGCAATATGGACGGTCCTGATCATGTCGACACCGGCGACATTAATGCCAAACAATTCACTTTCCGGGAACTCGCCAAGGCGACAAACAACTTCCGGCAGCAGTTCCTGATCGGCGAAGGTGGATTCGGTAGAGTCTACAAGGGCACCCTCAAAAACACGGGGAAGGTACTAATGTTTTGTCCTTAAACTACATATGACCTTAACATCAGTAACAATAACGAGTCACACTATGTATAGGTAGTGGCAGTGAAGCAACTAGACAAGAATGGGATAAAAGACCAAAAGGAGTTCATCGTTGAGGTTCTCATGCTGAGTCTCCTACGCCACAAAAACCTTGCTCATCTCGTCGGCTATTGTGCCGACGGGGATCAGAGGCTCTTGGTGTACGAGTTTGTCCCCGGAGGTTCCCTAGACCAACAAATACATGGTACTATTATATTGTCATCTTCGGTATCAGGTTGTTACTCCTTCCGTTCCAAAATAAATGTGTTCGTTGGTTTCAGATGTTGAACCGGGGAATGAAGCGTTGGATTGGTACACCAGGATAGAAATAGCATACGGAGTGGCCCAAGGCCTTGAATACTTGCACGACAAGGCAAATCCCCCGGTCGTGTATCGTGATCTGAAGTCATCGAACATCTTGCTAGACAACGATTTCAATCCCAAGCTGTCTGATTTCGGACTGGCCAACCTCGGAACGAAGGGACTAGATCACATGAAATCATCATCGAGGATCATAGGGACTTTTGGGTACAGTGCCCCGGAGTACACGAGCACGGGCCAGGTCACATTGAAGTCGGACGTTTTCAGTTACGGGGTTGTTTTGCTAGAGATCATCACCGGGAGACGAGCCATCGACACTACCAAACCCAACGACGAACAAAATCTTGTTTCCTGGGTAAATTCTTGGGATAATGACAAAAAAGTATATGGTATTGCAATTTTTTTGCGTATTCATACCCTTATCTTTAAAACACTGTGGCAGGTTGTGAACCCCTTCATGTCAGTTTGTTTGAAATTATGATTTTATCCTTAAAAATCAACTACTACTCTATCACTATGATTAATTTTTTCAATCATGGTTAGTCCTACTCAACGGAAAAATTCGTGTGCTATGTGGACTTTGGCGACGGAATTTACCTGATGCATGTTTTCGTTGGTGAACTATTTCATCGACGGATAACAGATTATAGGCAACATATAGAATCTGTTGCCTATGAATGATTCAGCAATAGTGTCATGGACCTGACACTTTTTTTTTAGAACAACGACCACTATAACAATTTGATACAAAGTGTAACAAAATAAAAGTTCAGGACCACAACCAAGACGATTTGAAGACAAGGGTACCAAACGGTTCAAAAGTTGATAATACATGACACCTTTTGCCGTTACCTCTAGATTCGTTGTACCGATCTCCATCTATGTTATGCTTATGTTTTCTTGTTGGGATTGGAATAGGCGCATCCATATTTCAAGGATCCGAAGAGGTTTTCGGAGCTGGCAGACCCACTTCTGGAGGGGAAGTTCCCGGAAAGAAGCCTGAACCAAGTCGTTGCAATAGCAGCAATGTGCCTACAAGAAGAAGCAGCGGCTCGTCCCTACATGAGTGATATCGTGACAACCCTAAGCTTCCTCTCCGTCAAAAAATTATCGCCAACCGCAGACCCGACGAGCCCGGAGAGCTCGGATGATGATAAAGAAAAGCGCCGAGGACCCATCCAGGGCGGACGAATACATTGTAGTGGAACTTCGTACTCGAGCGAAGCGACGAGTATGAGGTCGCGGAGAAACGTGTCTCTGAACAGGAAGAGCAGCGCCGGAGAGGGTTCTTCCGGCAGCAAGTACCATAGCTCCAAGTTTCATGACGATAATGATTCTGATGACGGATTGGATGATCAAAAGTCGCCCAACCAACAGCAAGACATGACATGACCATTCCGATCAAAACCGAGTCTGAACCATAGTTGATTTCATTTAAATAGTTTTAAGACAAAGGCACCTAAATTCTAGGTTATAACCAAGTTGTAATGCCACCATGAAAATCAGTGAGCAACTTGAATGTATATGTGTTCACTATGGAGTTGAAAACTGTCACAAGACAATAATGGTGTGTGGTGTCCACTATTAAGGACAAACAAGCTTTTTGTATACTTTCACTTTTATTTTAACTTTAAGGTCATGTCAAATGTATGTGTTGGGTTTTTATGTTTCTTTTGGTCATTATTGAAGTCAATCAGACCACAGCTGTGTGTGGGGTTACACACTCAAATGCTTGACTTCCTACACTTCACACCACAACCCAACCTACCTCTCCAAATGAAGCAATGCGTTTTTTTTGTTTTGCATTTTTTACTATTTTACTTTTGGAAATTTAAATTACTTTTTAAAGTAAATGTCAAATTTTATTTATCAATCCAGAGATAAACATATATCTGATAAAAGTGTATGTGACAAACAAAGAAAATACATGCTCCAACCGTGTAGCAAAGTACGCACCAAAAATGCAACATAGTGCACACTGCACACCTAAAGTACGATAAACACACGCCTAATCTGAGTCGAACTCAAGACCTCTAAAAGAAAAGAGTGAACAAAAAATCAAAAATTTCATATTTCTAAATTTCTTGTTGTTTGTAGAATACAAAAAAAAAAAAAAATCACAATATGAAAAATTGAGCTTTCTTTCTTTTTTTACTTGTTGTTTTCTAAATATAAATTGTAAAAATAAAATCATAATTTTCATACAAACAAAGAGGAAGAGAAATTCAGGATATTTTTTTTTACAATTATCAAAGAATGGAGTTACAAGTCGAAGAAAATGAACTATGAGAATAGCATTTTTTTACAGTTATGTTACGAGCCATACGGGCTGGTACAAGGTGGGATAAGCCCACCACCAATTATGATTGTATTAGAGTTTAGGTAACCTCCTTGACTATATATACCAAGACAGAAGAATGAAATAAATAAGTTGAGAATTAAACATTAGATTTAGTTCTCTACAACGAGGTCAGAGTTTTCTCTAAACGAGCTCAAATCATCCACCATTACAGCAGCATATTCGACCTTATAACGGATCCCGAATCCGGGACCTTAACAAATTATTCTTTAAATCTAATAAGAAACAATACCTATACATGATTTCTAATAATACATCACGACATATATAAGCCTTTTTTGATCTCTTAAATCCATCAACTTCACCTCCAAAGTGATGTCTCAGTGGACTTGTGCATTGGGTTGATGGAGAATTTGCATAACCCTCCAAATGCTAAAAGATGAAACCATTACATTTCAAATAGTCTCATTCAGCCTACACTACACACTACACCTACACAGTCTTTTCCATGCCAAACTTTGTTGTTTCTGTTGGTCCATTCTCAACCAACAAACAATAGTAAAGGGCAATGAAGAACACCCTTCGTTTTCATTAAAACACCCATCTGAATTTCTCTTACATGCCCAAGAAAATGGATATGGATGGTGAGCTTGTAGTTGTCGCGGTCGATGCAAGTAAGGAGATCACAGGCAATGCGCTCGAATGGGCAGCGCGCAACGTCGTGAAACCTAAGGATTCCCTCATCCTCCTTGCCATACTCCCTTCCTCTGCTAACCAATCAAAAACTCACAACTTTCTCTCTTGTGGGTTTTTTTTTTCTACTTCTTGTTGTGTGTAATTAATTTCTTGGTTTACTCCATGACTGACCTTTAGCTTCTGGTCTGTCTTCATAGACTTGATGAAGAAATGGGGTCTCGGAGACAAGGAGGGGCAGGGTTGTTCGTCGGATAAGGCCCTTCTGCACCGGATTAATTCTGAGTGTGAGGACATGATGAAACAACATTTGCGCTCCGAGGATAAACAGGTAAATTTGTTTGTCAGCTTAAACTTTTAGTTGAGTTGGTCCTCTAATATGGTATCAGAACTTGTTACCTCACAGATTCGGGTTCAAACCCCACCATCTACAAAATATATGATTACTTCTCTATTTATCTAGTCTCAGTCTTTATTTCTCTTCTCAATGAATGTACTGGCAACAGATGGTTGGTGAAGTAAGTGTTGTAGCTGATGCTCATCTGGGATCAGTAGCAGCAAAAGCTGCAGAGCTTGGAGCAAATTGGGTCATTTTAGATAGGTAATTGTCACTTTGTTCCTTAAACTCATTAGACCAATTTTGGGATAATTTTTGAGTTTTTGAAACTACAGGCGCTTGAAGAAGGAAGGAGATTGCTGTCTGAAACAACTTGACTGCAACATTGTACTGATAGACCGTGCCATCCCGAAAATCCTTAGAGCTGTTGATCATCATGCAGCAAAGAAAACTAGAGCTGATACGCTCGAGTTGCTTCCCAATGTTGCAACACCTAGAAGTAGTATTGGATCAGAGAGTCAGAGAGCTGGAACAGTTTATTCGTGGCGTTTCCACCAGAAAGTTCCTTGCAGATCCCAACTACTGAGGAAGGTTTCAAGCTCTGTCATCAATGACCCGCCTCGAAGATCAGCAGCAGGTTCCTCAGAGTGGAAGATCAAAAGCTATAGTGGTCATCTCAAGATTCAAAGTGGTAAAAAAAAAAACTAAAAATGTCTTCTTTATGTTGATTTTGTCATGACAAACTATAGATTTGATTACATGAAACAGACCCGAATGAAGGTTACGAATATAGTATCATAGGAACACAAACTTCAGCAATCCCTGCAAGAAGATCAACAGGTTCTCAACCCACTTGGAAAAGGGCGGTGTCAAGAACAATAGCTCCACCTCTTTGCTCCATCTGCAGGCACAATGCCCTCAAGTTTGGCAAGGCCACAAGGAAGTTCAGTTACAAAGAGGTATTGCAAGCAACTGAAGGATTCTCAGCCATAAACTCCATGGCTCAAGGTGGATACAGGGGAGTTTTGGCTGATGGGCATGTCGTTGCAGTGAAGCAATGCAACGGGGCTTCAGAGTTGTGCTCAGAGGTTGAGGTGTTGAGCTGTGCACAGCACAGGAACTTGGTGGTGCTTGTAGGCTACTGCATTGAAAAAGAATGGTTACTTGTGTATGAATTTGCTTGCAATGGCTCCTTGGACAAGCACCTCTATGGTAATAAGTAAAGCTAAACTCATCATCATTGACATTCACACCTTCTTCTCTGGGAAATTTGACATGTTGAAGATTCTTGGCAGGCACAGAGACAAGTGAGGTGATCTCTTGGCAGAATAGAATGAAAGTGGCAATAGGAGCTGCAAGAGGTTTGAGATATCTTCATGAGGATTGTCGGGTGGGGCGCATTGTGCATGGAGACTTGAGGCCTAACAATATCCTCCTTAACCATGAATTCGAACCCATGGTCAGTCAAATTACTGAATCAAACTCTATTAACATGGGCTCTGATTTAGGTTCGTGAAATGCAGATGGGCGACTTTGGTTTGGCAACTCAGAGTGGGCTTATGACAGATAAAGCTGATGTATATGCATTTGGGGTTGTTTTGTTGGAGCTCATGAGTGGCTTTAATTTTTCTGGGAACACTTGCCAAGAGTTTGTAGCAGAATGGGTAGATTGTAATTGTTCTTGATGACTTGCGCCTCAAGTAATTACTTTCAGAATCCTGATTTGGCCTAAATGTTTCAGGCTTCTCCACTGCTGGAGAAGAAAATGATCAAGGAGATGGTAGACCCTAGATTGGAGGGTGATTATGCAAGAGAGGAAGTGGAGAGCATGATGCTTGCTTCAAGCTTATGTATCTCAGCTCATCCAGAAAAAAGACCATCCATATCAAAGGTGTTTCATTTCTTGATGCACTGAAACTTAACAAACAAACCCGTAAGCTTGAGTTCCTTGTTGCAGGTACTGAAGATATTGGAAGGAGATATGGGTATTGCACAACATTGTCCAACACAAAGAATGAACAACACCGCATCAGCAAGACTGTCGTTGGATCTAAACAAGTCGAGAAAAAAGGTGCCAAACCAAAATTCCATTCCTGAAAATTATGAGACTGTTTCCTGATGTTATCGACTTACAGGGTTTGAACAAAGATGATATCTGATATGAAGATCTATCACCTATGACTTCAAACAGACAAGATAATACAAAAGCAATGCATCCTCTGTGCAGCTTCCAGTCTCCGACCTTTCATGGTGTCAAAAGCTTATGCATTTGGGCACTCTGCTGCCCTGTGCCCAGGCCGTCCACAGTTGAAACAAGCCCTCGACCCACTGTTTAGCACATATGTCAGTCTCAACTCAGATCTTATACGACCAAATATGTTTCTTATAATTAGCACAACATGTATTCTGAACAATCTTGACAGTCATAAAAGCAAATACCACAAGCAATCAAAGTCGGGCCTCTCTATGTTCAGCCCTTGTTGGGCCTCTCAAGATGGGGTGAAGAATTTAGCGCTCTCTTCTACATAAGAGAGCCTGTTTCTTGCTTTATACATCAGTCTTAAAATGTTCTTTAAGAATCAAAAATTGTTTCTTTAAGATATACCTGTCACGGGATGATGGCCTTCTTGATCTCCCCCCAACTAGCCAATCATCTTTAGCACCACTATTTCTTGACAGACCAGACCAGCTACTCTCACCCCTACCTCTACCACCACCGCTGCTTCGACCACCACGCCTATAACCATCATCATCGTCCGAGTCTCGGCCGCCACCCCAACCCTTGGAACTTCTAGAACCTCCTCTCCCCCTAGAGCTTCCTCGTGAACCCCGATCCCCGCCAGAGAACCTTCCATAGAAATCGCTTGGAGGCTCATCATCTTGCAAAGCAGGCAACTGCCAATGCACAAGTTGAAAAATACATTTCATCACAAACTTTTCTTGGCAAAGTTAGAAGCAATTGATGGTTAATTTAAGCAAGCATATCACTACATTGAAAAATTGCTAAACCTTAGTGATCTTTGAAATAGTGTTCCCTGGTAGCAGTGGCTTTTTTAGCCATTCTTTAGCTATCTCTTCTGGGAGATCAAAAACTGCACCTTGCACCTGATACAAGAATCATCAACGTTTTAAATTGTAACAAGTCAAACAACCGACAAATGTATCTTTGAGAACATTTGAACAGATACAAACCGTTTCATCTGCCATTAAATGTATATTTCCTATTTCATCAGCAGCTGTTGTATAAACATCTGAAAGGAATCCCATAACTGATCTAGCAGACATGAACCCTCTAGCCTGAGATGAATCTCGTGTCCATTGCAATGTTATCCATCCCTGCAAGAGATATACTATAATTGAGAGATATATCATATAAAATATATCAAACAAACGGATTCTGATGACCTGGCATTTACCTGCTCATGGGTTATGAGAGACCGGGATGAAGGAGGCCGGGCGAATCCACTCAGCTGTGCTAAAGCTGCAGCAAGAGACTTCATTCCTTGTTCTTTCATCAATAGTTGTGCAGTTGGCATGAAAAATTCAACAGACTCGGGGTGAACTCCATTAAGAGTGGCAACCACATGTGCAGCAGAGGATTCCAAAACCTCATCAATAGCAGGTGGAGTGATGAATTCAAATTTGCACCCAACATCACGCTCGAGAGATTTAACTGTCCTCCTCTGGTTGCCGGTGAACATCAAAATAGCATTGCCTACGTTCCCAGCACGACCAGTACGACCAGAGCGGTGCACGAATGTCTCTGGATCATTAGGTAGTTCATAGTGGATGATCTGAAGAAATAGTAAATAGATTCTCATTCTTGTCAACTAAGATTTGTGTTTGAAAGAATGTCTTTCACAAAATATACATCTAATTCAAAGATAAACGTATGACCAATACTAGCATCATCACAATGTTGGTTTATATCTTAGGCCACACATGAAGGCAAAACCATGGATTACAACAGGGAACGAAATTTAGTAATGATCATAAAAACAAGGGATAATTGCAAAAAAGTACCCTGAGGTGTTCACTTTTTTGCAAGTTGTAGCCTTATTCTATGCTAATTGCAAAAAAGTGCCTTGAGCTTGTCTTCTTATTGCACTTTGTGTAAATTTGTTCCAAAATAACATTTTTACCATTCAAATCTAAAACTAACAAGTAGAAAGCAAAAAAACCTAGAATTTTCAACTCACTTGATTTTCTTCCTCTTTGTGAGGTACAAAGTGGAAGAATATCAAGGGAGATGAAAATTGCAATTTTCTTTTATTTTTTTCTTATTTTTTTCAAATTTCAAGGGTAAATCGTCATTTTGAAACAAATTTACACAAAGTGCAACAAAATGGACAAGTTTAGAGCACTTTTTTGCAATTACCAAAGAAGAGGGCTACAACTTGCAAAAAGTGAAAACCTCAGGGTACTTTTTTACAATTATCCCTAAAAGCAATTCAAATACTTACTAAATCGACATTGGGAATATCAAGACCCCGAGCTGCAACATCAGTAGCAACAAGCACTGTGAACTTTCCTTCTCGGAAACCCTGTAATGTTCTCTCCCTCTGACGCTGAGATATATCTCCATGCAATGCCTCTGAAGCTATGCTACTTGTTAATGACATTGAAACTTCATCAGCATCTCGTTTTGTCTGCGTAAAAACAATGGTCTTCCCACCCTTTGCATAAACCTGAAAGTTATGCCCACACTCAATGCAACGGGAGCAATTTTCTAATCATACTGCCCTCACATGAACACATAATATCTACCATTACAGTTTGTAGAATATCCAACTAGTGTATAGAATCAAAATAAGCACCATTTTACCATGAACACATAATATCTACCATTTTACCTCAATAGACACATATGTCCTTTTGTCATTTTTACATTTTTCAGCTACTTCCAAAACTAATTTTATAAAAGTCTTATTAAACAATAGTTAGCTAATCAGATATTAGCCATAAGCTTTCTTATCAGTCTTGCCAAACAAATCTATAATAGACAGATAACGAAACAACAATATGTGAAAGTGATATTTTTGAAGTCTATATCGACCGTGAAGCATAAATTGTACCGTTATAAGATCACTAAGCATGGTCCTCTTTGAAGTCGAAGTGGCTGATATAGCATATAGTTTGATCCCTTCAGCAAGCTTTTCATCTTGATCACCAACCTACAAAAGTCAAGAGATAACAAAAAAAATCAACATTGATCACAAAATAGGATAGTAGTTTTTGGGTATCAAAGAGAAAAATATTTCCAAATATACCAGGTCAATTGTGAGGGGATTGTCCAAATATTTCCTTGACAGTTTCTTCACCCAAGTAGGCATTGTTGCAGAGAAAAGCATGCTTTGCCTCTGTGAAGGAAGTTGTTCTAGAATTAATTCCACATCCTCTTCAAAACCAACAGCAAGCATCTGATCAGCTTCATCAAGGACCAAAAACTGGACTTCTCCTAGCTTAAGACTGCCACCATTTATCAGATCAATTATTCGCCCAGGAGTTCCCACCACTACATCAACCCCTCGAGAAAGAGCACTTTGTTGTGTAACATAAGAGACCCCTCCATAGACACAAACAGTGCTCAGGTAAGGTGCAGATTCTTGGATTTCTTTATCTACTTGTTTTGCTAACTCTCTAGTTGGTGCTAGCACCAAAGCTCTAGGAAGCCGGCCTCTTCTACAAACAAACAAAGAAACTTTTTTTCATTTATCAAAAGAATTAATTAGATTTAGATGATGCTTGGGTAAATAATTACCTCTGAGAACCTCCTCTCTGTTCATCATCTTCTGAGATGCGTTTAATTATTGGGATCCCAAAGGCTAATGTCTTCCCAGTCCCGGTCTTTGCACGAGCAATAAGATCTCGCCCTTCCAATGCAGGGACTAATACAGCTCTCTAAATTATTGAAG
>JAYMTN010001841.1:0-12031 GCA_036897425.1 Erodium trifolium
ATGACTATTGAATTCAAAAACTAACTGTAGACTTGTTACTTTTTGAAGTTTTTCCTAACGTTTTCTGTCATTTCTAACGGAAAATGTTAGTTTTTGAAATTACCATAAGTCAAGGGTACTGATCTGATCACTAATAAGTCAGTAGCAAGTTCTTGAGTGGTACAACTCGACGATAGTTAGTTCATGGTTTTACCCCCTTTTTTATCAAATGTATATATTTTACGTCGATTATCGTAATCTAACCTCCACCAACATTTGCTCCCAAACAGATGTATACACTAGGATTCGAACCAGTATCATCAAGAAGAGGTGAGATCGTTGAAGAACTATGTACAATTATTTTGTATCCGTTAGTATTAATAATACAAAATTTACTCCTAGGAAGTTAAGTGTAAATAGTGATATAAAATTAACTCTGAAAAATAATTATATGCATTTCTGTTTTCAAATAATGAAATTGTAAAATGAAACATGATCTATACCAAAGTTTTGATGATGACCCAACTCCTAATTGAAATCAACTCATTAACTATATATGTTTTAATTGTATGCAAACATGTATTATCGACACAAATGGTTAACACTTCAACAAAATACACTAAGGAAGCCCTAATATCACAGATCCTCGTGATTATCATACAAAAACTTCTTTATGTATTTCTATTTATTTTATGAAAACAAGTTGCTATTATTGCCATGAATAATGATCGATAATTATTTTTCAATCATTGTAGTTCTATAATATTGACCAACTAATTGCACAAACTAATTATCATCTTATTGATCATTAGTATTTACAAGCAGGTAAGGGTGTAGGTGGTTCGAGGGTCACTCCATACCTTTCTAAGCTTTCTACAACAATATTATTATCAAATAAGCCTGATAATTATGTATAGTAAATTATTACGGTAGCTACTGCATTCTTTAAATAAATTAATCGTGAACATATGATATATTTCTGAGGCTGAGATACTGCTTTACGAGCCGTGATTAGGACTTTTTCACACTGTACGGCGTCGCTAATTTGTTGGGCCATCCCGCTGGTACACCGTCTCATCTTCTCTGTCATTGGATTGTTTCGCTACCCCTATGATCCGTACAGGCGCTCGACTAGTTTCTCCGTCCTCTTAGGGCTTTGGGTACGTCGTATTCATCGTCATCCCCATCCTGCATATGTGTTGTCGTATGAGCTCGTTGGTTCAGAGGTGTTGGCCGCCGGCGAGTTGGAGGTCTATGTGCCTCTAGAAGTCTCTCATTCTCGGGGATGGGTTATTAGGGTTCCGATGACTCCTCCGGTTTAAGTCTCTGCCGGTTTGTGGTGTTGGCCACCCGTTGTGAGCAGGGAGTAGTTTTAGTCTGGGAATTTTTAGGGATTGGGTCTCTCTTGGGCTGGTGATTGCTTCTTTCTATTTGAACTTATTGGTAGTTAATTCTGGGTAGGCAAGACCCTTTTTTCTAAAAGTGCTTCAAGGCTGTTATTTTTGGGTTTAGACCTCTTTTTCTATTAGTTGTTGTACTGGTTGTTTTCTCTGTTTCACCTTCTTGTTTCCTTGTTCCTGTTGGTTTTCTTGTTCTGGTTGTATTATCATCCCCGATGTGGGGTTTCATGAGGTTCCTTGATGGAATGCTCCTCAGTTGTAAGTTCGTGCCCCTTGTTGGGTCTGGTTCTGATTGTAATCTTCATCCTCAGTCTGTTGAGGTTTCATGAGATTCCCATAGTGGAATGCTCGAATCTTTGTACTTTCATCCCTTGCTGAAAGAGCAAGTTTTAATTTATGTCTTTGCCGATAAAAAAAATCCCCATCTTGCGGGTCCGTCATTGTATTAATTTAAGTTTTCTTTCGTATTTTTCTTGGGTATCGTTGTTTTTTTATGCGGTCGTTTTTGTTGCTTCGTCTTGTACTATGGCCCCATTCCTGGCATGGAATTGTCGAGGTCTGGGGGCGATTGAAATCGCTAGTAACTCAAAGACTTAGCCCTTCGGCTGAAACCAGATGTGGTATTCCTCACTAAGACCTACTACTCTAAATCACATCACTCTCGATCACGGTTAGCATTACTGCGGCGAAACCTTGGCTTTCACAGGGGTACATGACTGTCAGCGATGGGGATAATAGGGGTATTTCTCTCCTCTAGTCCGAACGCTATCGGGTTTTGGTCGAGGAACAGGACCAGACGCACATTGATGTGCACGTGTGGTTGGGATAGGAACTGGTGATACGCTTCACCGGGGTGTATGGGGAGCCGGTTCAGGATCAGAGGCATCAGACAAGGGAGGTGCTTCGTCGTCTTGGTCGGGCTTATCAGACCTGTGATTGGATTCTCATGGAATATTTTAATGGAATACTGCATCCTACGGAGAAACGAGGGGGATGAGCATACCCCATAGTCCTCATTCAGGAATTCCTCCATGCTCTCACCGATATAAAGGTGGAGGTTATGCCAATGGAGGGGACCAGTTTACATAGACGAGGGGATAGGACCCAAGAACTCGAATGGAGGTTTGGTTGGATAAGGGCATGATGTCTTCGGCAACAAGATCACGTTTCCACCAAGCCACCCTCTGGAATGAAGGTTATACGACATCAAACCATATGCCTATTTTTCTCAAGCTTCTGAATGATTGGTCTGACCTATCGGAAAGGCAATTTAGGTTTGAAAAACGGGTGGACTAAAGAACTTGAGTGTGGCTACATTATCCAACAAGAATGGGGTAATCTTGGAGGACGGCACATAAAATATGACATCTAAGATATTGTCCGGTCGTTGGATGTGTGGGGTCAAACAGTGTATCGAGAGACCATCAATACGATCAGAAGATACCAGCGCACTCTTGGTGAGTTGAATGATAAGAGGGACCGTGCAGGAATTCTATATAGGTTGGTCATACTGAAGCAGTGTGAGCATGCCTTGTCTAGGCAAGAAGCCATCTTGAAACAACGAGCCAAGCAACACTAGCTTATAGATAAGAACCGTAATACGAAATTCTTTCATATGACAGCCAGAAAGAGATAACACCGCAACGGTATCAGGGCTCTAGAAACTGGCAGAGGTGATAAGGTGACTTGGGACACAGGGATGCAAGCGATCTTATACATTATTTTGAGCAGATTTTTACAACAGGTCTTGAGATGATGCATGATCTTCCCATGCTGGTCCCAAATATGATCTCGGGAGATCAGAATCATTTACTGGTCACATGGGTTACAGATGAGGAGGTGAGAAATGTTGTATTCCAAATGGACCTAATAAAGCCCCGGGATCGGACTGTTTGAACCCATTATTCTATCAACACTATTGGCCAACACTGAATCAGGAAGTCATTGCTTTTGTGCGGGAGACAATTGAAACAAAAACCATTGATTGAGATGTTAATAAAACTATATTGGTATTGATTCCCAAGAACCAAGAGTCGGAGAGGGTTGCGGATCTTCGACCCATTGCATTATGCAATGTGATTTTTTGCATTCTATCTAAGGCCCTAGCTAATCGATTAAAACCTCTCTTGGACCCCATTATTGTAGTGAACCAAGGATCTTTTGTACCGGGAAGGGAGATCCAGGATAATATCTTTATATCCTACGAGATTCTTCACTCACTCCAGTGCCGGACACAAGGGACGAATGGTTTTATGGCACTAAAACTCGATATGAGTAAGGCTTATGAACGGGTTGAGTGGTCTTTCATCAAGCTATGATGGGGGCTTTCGACTTCGGTTCTCATTGGAGAACACTAATCCTAGCGTGCATGCAATCCATGTAGTACACGATTAGCTTAGGGGGAAGCAGACCACTCCATTTATAGTAGGTCGAGGTATCCGATAATGGGACCCACTTTCCCCTTACCTCTTTCCATTTTGTATGGAAGGGCTCTAACGAATTCTAGCCCAAGCAGAACTAGAGGGAAAGTTGTATGGGGTTTCGGTGGCTCGATGAGCACCAATCATTTCCCATATTTTCTTTGCAAATGATTGTTATATCTTCTGTCGAGCTTATTGGAAGGAGTTTGAACATCTCTAGAGTATCCTCACAACTTTTGGGGAGTTGTCGGGTCAGGTGATCAACAAGGCCAAGTCCTTCATGTTTTTAGCACCAATACTACCCCTGGTAATTGGTTAGTATGTTATGACATTATGGGTATACGGGAGATCTCACAGGACTCAATGTAGTTCGGAGCAGAATATGCTGGGTCGAAACTGGTGCCAAAGTCTACAATTTATATGTGATCGGCTATTGGCCAAAATTAGGGCGTGGGATGGTCATATGATATCAGCTAGGAGAAATGAGGTAATGGTTTGTTCGGTTTTGCAAGCCTTAAATATTTATGCTATGAGCGTATTTCTTCTTCCTCAAGGATCCGTGGAAAAGCTCCATATCACCCTGGCTAGGTATTGGTGGGCGGGTACTCCTCAAGCAATTAACCCTATTATGGCAGGACTGGGAAAAGTTGTGTAGGCCGAAAGAACAATGTGGAATGGGTTTCCGAGATATGCATGATATGTATCTAGCGCTCATTTCTAAAATGAGCTAGAAGTTCGTCTCCGAGCCTAATGTTCTAGTACTATGGCTCTTCAAAGCCATATACTACCCAACATGGGACTTTTTAATAGTAGGGTCTGGTTTAAACCCGGCCCAATTATGATCGGGGGTGAGGGCGACCCAATCTCTACTATTGTAGGGTATTCACATGACTATTGGTGATGGACGCAATACTATAGTGGAAGGAATCCCATGGCCTCTAAGGGATACTCCGAGCATCCTGGCAGATAATGTTGGAAACCCGGGAATGATGGTTCAGGAATTGACGATTCAGGGTGGAGGCGAATAGGACTTGGTCAAATCGAGGAAGATCCTCCCTCCGAATCTGGTTGAGAAGGTTATGAAAGTTCTTGCCCCGGTAGGACCCCGGCTAGATAGATGGTATTGGACCCACAACACAAGGGGAATTTATACATGCAAGGAGGGATACATGGTTTTAGCTCGGATGAATGGTCGGTGGTTACCTTCGGGAGGGGCGTTGGTTTGGACTGCACTATAGGACCTTGACATCCACCCGCGGATCAAGGTTTATCTATTGCAGGAACTTTCAGGTACGTTACAAGTGGCTACCAACCTTTGGACACAAAATTTCCTTATTTCGGAGGAATGTCTGGCATGCCAAAGTGATTAGGAATGTACCTCTCACCTCCTACTTCACTGTCGTTTTGCCAAAGAGTATGGGCCAGGGCACAATTGGACGTCCCCATTCTCCCTGAGCATGCTTTTGAGGATTGGTTGACCCATGTTATGGCCCTACCGGATATGCTGAAAAAAGACCGACTGACTATGAGATGTGGGAAATATGAAAGGCTATAAATGGAATTGTGTGGGAGTAGACGCCACAATCGGTAGAGGCTCTCGATGCCACAGTGCGAAGCCATCTTCATAGCTCGAGGGCGGCGCACAGTAAAGCGCCAAACCCGACCATCAACCGAGGCACTAAAGGGAGGTTGAATGGTCCCCACCACCACAGAGCTGGGTAACGATAAATGTAGATGAGGCGACATTCTCGGATAAACACCAGATAGGTTGGAGCATGATTTATCAAGATGACCAGGATTGTGTTGTGGATGGCGATAACGACACGATATTAGGGGTCCACACACCTGATTTTGCAGAAGCCACTGCGATACTATGAGCTATCAAACGAACTCAAATTCACTAACGGATCAGGGTGCTCATTCGAAACGATGAGAAATTATACTTTGACTTCTTTTTGCCAAAGATGAGAGCTGGCATGACCCTCCTATGTTTATCTTATTTGCAAAGGAAGATTGCTGCCTCATCTAATACGTATATGATTAAAATAAAATAAAAATGGGTTGACTTTTCTATATGTTATTGATGTAAGAATATCAAAGTATAAGTAATTATTTTGAAAGTATTATCAAAAGATGTGTATAATACTTAAAACAATTATGAAACTGCTGTGTTATAAATATATTTGTAAATTATTTAGATAGATTGGATTTTCTTTAGATATAAAAACATGAGTGTCCAACAATCCACTTGTTCTAGTGTAAAATTCCGTATAGAGAATATATGAATCCACTCAATTGGATTTGCATGTGTATATATACGTCTAAAGACGTGAATCCCATATGTGCTTATTAGATGATTATAAATATTGATTGAATAGTGTTATGGTTCATCATTCTCTCAAACTCATAATCTTTCGAGTGTTGTTGTGATATATAATGTGTACGGCTGATCAGCAATCTCTTTCTATTTAACTACATCAATGCCGTTGAACTTGCCTTGTTTAATCCCAAAGTATATTCGTCTGAGCCCGTACGCACTTGTACTGTTTACTCATCTTCTTAGTTTAACAAGTTCTAGTTTTCCGACAACAATATTGGTGATGCTAATTAGTCCCATGTTCTAGGTTGTGGTTTCAGTTATGCTTTTTGTTACTTTCTCCTTGTTTTGCTACTTGTTGTGTCGTTTCGTTTGAGATGATTTTGCTTCGTTTTTCAGATGATAATAAGTTCCTCCGAGATCGATTTTTGAGAGTGAAATGGGCTCACCCCAAGGTCTTGCGGGGACGAGACATCGATTATCTGCATCCATGTCAGTTTCTTCTTTCGTTTCCTACATTAGTGTTTAAATGTCACGAGTCATTCAGATAATTAGATAATAGTTATTTTGAAACCTCCACTTACCAGTTTGATCTCAATCAGACTTTAATATGATATTGTAGTTTGTTATTTTCATACCAACATCTCATATCTATAGTTTACTGTTAATATGATTCACAAACTATACAACTTGACGAGCTTTGATTTGTTCATATATATATTTTTTTACGTGAAACAGCAAAGACATGTACAAAACGAAACTAGGAAGAGGTAAAGCTAAGCTACTCCGCAAAACCTTGGACCACTGCAAGTTTTTGTCACTAAAGCTCCTCCTAGCTATCCTTATATTCGGCACTTCCATTACACTTCTTTGCTCTCCGAGCTCTTACAATGATCACGCTCCAATCCGGTAACTCTCACTACTTGCATTGCATATGCTTCCGCTTTGAATTTATGTTTCATTTTCAGACACCATTTTGTGAGCAGATGGATATGGGGAGGATCGCATCCGGATCACCGGTACGTCTCCAACCAGGACATCAACTGGGATCACATCGCCAAGGCGGCCGCAAATGTGAGGAGTATCCAAAGAATCGGGTTGTTGAACTTCAACGAGAGAGAAATGAACAAGTGGAAGCGGATAAGTCCCCACACGGGACATGTCGTTCTGAACCTTAACTATGCTGGGAAGAATGTGACATGGGACAGTTTGTACCCGGAATGGATCGACGAGGAGGAAGAGAGAAAGGTTCCTGTTTGTCCGTCTTTGCCTGAAGTGGAGGCGCCCAGGAAGAGGATAGATCTCGTTGCTGTGAAGCTGCCATGTCGGAGAGAAGGAAAGTGGCGGAGAGATGTAGCAAGGCTGCACTTGCAGCTCGCGGCCGCCGGTGTTGCGGCCTCCGCCAAAGGGAAGTACGCGGTGCACCTGCTCTTTGTTACCGAGTGCTTCCCTATGGTGAATATGTTCACTTGCAAGGAGCTTGTTTCGCGTCAAGGAGACGTCTGGCTTTACAAGCCGGATCCGGACGTTTTGAGGGACAAGCTTCGGCTACCTGTTGGCTCTTGCGAGCTTGCACTTCCCTTAGGGGATCAAGGTCACTTCTAACTTTAAATCATCTCTCTGTAACTACTCGTATCATGTTTGATCTCAATTTCGTTGTCCATGAGTGCAGAGCGAGTTCGATCAAGAAAGGTGCAACGAGAAGCATACGCAACGATTCTCCATTCAGCCCACGTCTATGTATGCGGAGCCATAGCAGCGGCACAAAGCATCCGCATGACCGGATCCACCAGAGACCTGGTGATCCTTGTGGACAAGACAATCAGAGCTCACTACAAGAGCGGGCTAGAGGCGGCCGGATGCAAAGTCAGGATCATAGAGAGGATCAGGAACCCCAAGGCTAAAAAGGACGCCTACAACGAGTGGAACTACAGCAAGTTCAGGCTATGGCAGCTCACGGACTATGACAAGATCATCTTCATCGATGCTGACATGCTGATCCTTCGAAACATAGACTTCTTGTTCCAAATGCCGGAGGTTTCAGCGACAGGAAACAGTGGGGCGCTCTTCAACTCAGGTGTCATGGTCATAGAACCTTCAAATTGCACTTTCCATCTCCTCATGGAACACATTGATGAGATAGAGTCCTACAATGGAGGCGATCAAGGGTACTTGAATGAGATATTTACCAGATGGCATAGGATTCCAAGGCACATGAACTATTTGAAGCACTTTTGGGTTGGAGACAGTGACAAGACAAAAACAAAGAAGACTTACTTGTTTGGTGCTGAGCCTCCCGTTCTCTATGTGCTTCACTACTTGGGCTTCAAGCCTTGGCTGTGTTTTCGTGATTATGACTGCAATTGGAATTCTAACATAATGCGGGAATTCGCAAGCGATGTAGCTCACACAAGGTGGTGGAAAGTGCATGATTCCATGCCTGAGAATTTGCAGCAGTTTTGCTTGCTCAAGTCTAAGCAGAAGGCCAAGTTAGAGTGGGACAGGAGGAAATCTGAGAAGGCAAACCGCACAGATGGGCATTGGAAGATTGAAGTTAAGGATCCGAGGCTTGAGATATGCATTGACAAGTTCTGCATCTGGGAAGACATGTTGAGGCATTGGGGAGAGAAGAACTGGACCGATAAGGGATTGTCAGCTCCATTGCCTCCTGAAACAACAGTGACACATTACTCCAGCTTGTGAGTTTAAGCATTCCAGAGTTTATTATGTAAATCAAAGTGTGCAACAGAGTTGATGTCACGAGTCATGTACGTGTGTCTGTTCGGTGTGAAGAGTGCTGATGGTTCATTCAAAACCATTTGTCCATGTTTTCTGATATTCTCCATGAGTTCAGGATTCTAATTCTAACCACGTGTATAAAAGTCTTTAAGAAGAAGGTGAATCTAAGTTCAGTGATTACTATGTCTCCAGTGGAGGAGATTAATGTAGATATAATAACATAATTTAAGAATGCTCCCATATAAGAAGCTCACTTCTACATAAATAAAGTTCTGAGTTCAAATCTTGGTACATGTGCATCAAGTTAGGAATTAGACTGGGAATTGTCAATAAGAAAAACTTGCTATGCATCAAAAAAGTAAAACAGTTAATACAGTGACCTTTCATCTAACCTGTTTTTATTCATATATTTTATCCAAAACCTCAACTAAAAGGTGATATGGAATGCAAATGCAGAGTGTTTCAGCCACTAAGGAATGTTATGGATACAAATATATAAATAAAAGTGGTGGATTAAGAAGATAAGAGCATTACCAAGGAAGTGGATGCCTATAGGAATCTTCTGCCGCAGACAATGGAATTGCCACTATGAATGTCAGTACTAGCTGTGCAGTCGTGCGAATGGGATGTACAGCAACTACCCAAATTAATTGTCAAGCTCACAAGACTCACTTGCCCTCCATGTGAAACCATCCAAGTCTGGGGCATGTGATAGCAGCATTAGGTCTTTCTCTTTGTGGGCACCCACCCATACCCTACAATGTGCATCACAGGTCAAGGAAAATTATGCAGAGATGAAAACAAAAGGCATTGAAGATAAAACTAATCCGATCAGAACAAGCAATTTACCATTATGATTCGTGTCCATTGTTTCAGTTCGGGCAAGTCAAGCAAGTTGTGACCACAATTCCATGGAAACAAGCAATTTTCTTTCCTTGTTATTGCTCCATTGAGCAAGTCATCTTTTCCTTTAAATAGCTCCGAAAAAAAGTTATGGACAATGATAATGGGTCACTATCCTATTCATAACATCAATTGAAAAGTCATCAAGTAATCTTTAACGCTTCTCTCAACCTTTGGTTTCTTCAATTCAACAACTTGAATCAACAGAGTTATGGCTAATGTATTTTTCTTCTTTACCCATTGGCTCATGATTGAGACTTCTCAAGTAACATTAGAAAGAAAAATAAAGGCTTCACTCTCTTTTCTGTTCTACATCTGATAGAGGCTAAAGATGAGTCGAACTCTAAAGCCTGCATATAATGCGTTTTTTTGATGAAATTTATATTTACAATAAAAAGCTCTAAGTTGTACCTCATCCTAGAATAATGGAAAATCTTCATCTTGAGAAAGCTCGTGCTCTACCGAGAGCGTGATGGAATCCACTCATCCCCCTGTATGAAATTCTTGACAGAATATGAGGCAACATGATCAGCTGGGATCGTGCTACTCCAACCTACTCTGGCAGCCATGTTAGATCCTGGGCCAGAATTCTCAAATTCCCCATAGTAAAGCGTATTCAATGCAAAGTCACCGGACCAAGGCATCCACCCCTGTGGTGTTATGAGAGCTTCCAATTGACAGCGTATGAATACAACTCTTGAATACTCCTTCCATGGCCTCCCCAAGTAATTCTTGTGTGCCTTCGGTTTGCTCTTGTATAGTTTCATGTATGCCTCTGTGCCATTTATTATGCAGTTTTGGAAAACAAAACCTGCTGATTGGGAAGGATCTATTCTCCCGTGTGCTGTCACAGCATTGTTCTCACCCTTTTCGGGTCTGAGCTGCCTAGGACTAACAAGAATGAGGCAGTTCTGGAAAACAGCAGCCGAGTTTCCAAAAATGAAGTCTACATTTCCTTGAATCCGGCATGATTTGTAAAACTGTCGGAGGGTGTGAGGATAAAGAGTATCCTGGTTCCCAATGAATTCACATTCCTGGATCAGAGATCGATCACTATCAGATCTGAAGGCAACAGCTTGGTGGGTCTTAGGGTTTGGCTGTGCAGTGTTTTGGAAGGTGATACCTCTGGCCATGAATCCATCTCCCTGGACTCCTGTGTCAATATCCAGTTATTGTCGATCAAAATAATCAAGTAAATTAACAAAAACAATACCCATTTAAGAATCCTACAAGCAGAAAATCATAACTTTCCATTTTCACTTCAAGAAACTATTGTCGAACAGAATTTCAAAATACCATATCTAAACTAAAAACTCCATTGTTTACTAGCTCAAACAAGCAACAAAACAGCTTCCCAGTCATTTTGATTTTAAATTTAAATAGTAAGGCTCTCAAGTCAATCTTGTCAATGTTCCAGCCAATTCCATCCAACTAGAAACCATCATGGTTGATGAGAATTAGCCTTCATAGTAACTAAGCAGATAAACACTTGACATGACCAATGCCTTGACAAATTCTCTATCTACAGTAAACACTAATGCCAATCCACCTGGCTACATTATGTTACTTTGCAAATATCTAATACATACCCATCTAAGAATATGCCTAAACATATCATATCGTAATTTGAAAATAATTATATCAGAACTGATGGGTGTCATGCATCAATCCAAGCGTCTTTGCCTATGTTTCTAGTCGAAAGCTTAGGCACATATCCTTGGTGCAATTATAATGACCAATGTTTTTTTTTTAAGTCTAATGACCAATGTTAAAACTTAACTCATCTAAGATTCACATTATATGAGAGTATGAACTTGAGACACTTCCAATACTAAATATTAAGTTACAACTCCATCCACCTCATAGGTGAAAGCTTAGCTGAGTAGTTAAGTGATAATATGATCTCGATTTTAACTGTTAAGTAGAACAATCAATAGATTCAGTACAGATGATAAGATATTAGCACATGTAAGTGTCAGTTATGTAATTAATGGATAGTGGAGCTCACCAACTGTAGCAGTATTGTAAGTGGTAATACCAGGCATGCCTGAGTACAGAGACCCTGTAATTACAGTTTTACCCATCCCCTCGCCCAGAAAAACCACGTTCTGCTTCTCTAACGGAACCCTCACGATCTCGTCGTAAGTCCCTTCCTTTATCAATATCACGAAACGACCTGTCGTTCGGTTCTCTGGCGCTGCGTCCACTGCGTCCTGAACTTTGGCGTAGTCGCATCCGCTGCGGCACACCGTTGCGTCGGACTTCATCCGGTC
>JAYMTN010001842.1:0-12029 GCA_036897425.1 Erodium trifolium
TTCTCTGTTATCGCAGGTCGTTAGAGAGCACTACCTCAGAGACGACATATCGTGCGGAGCTTTAATCTGCAAACAATGCGATACTTCGAAAGCTCGCCTGAGCGAGTCTGCCTCCAAAATTCTCGTCGTCGACACCAATGTTGTTCTGCACCAGGTGATTTTTTCGATTTTTGAGGTATTTCTGCTACGTTTTGATTCGGTGTAATGCATTGATTGTGAATTGGTATCTTCCAGATTGACTTGCTTGAGAATCCAGCAATCAATGATGTTGTTGTGCCATCTATTGTACTTGAGGAGGTGAAGAACAAGAACATGTCTGTCTACAATAGAATCAGAGGTCTATGCAATAATACTCTCAGGAGTTTTGTTGTTTTCTTAAATGAACATCACAAGTAAGTTTATTGAGCCATAACAGCTCCTAAATAAATTCGTACTCTTTATTCTGTTCAGGCTGGCTCTTGCTGCTTTGTCCTGTTCAGCTAACAAGTTTAAGACGTCTAATTAGTGAGCAATATCTGGAAATTGTTGACATGTTAATTTTTTAATTAGGACTAAATATGCAATTGATGCTAGAGGTTCCTTTCTTTGACAAAGTAGCATCAGTAATTCAGCCGTGTCAAGAACATTGTATCTGTTTCTACATATGATAAATTATTGGAGTTTTATCGAATGAGGTTTGTTCAGTTAGGTTACCTGGATTCAGTGATTTTGTTCGACTGACACTTTCAGTTTGTCATTCAATCTGGTTATATTTTGAAGGAAGTATATTGTGGGCTTTTCACTTCCTCACGACATATTCACATGTTCTTTTTAGTTCTGGTGCATTCCAAGTGTCTCGGGGAAGCAACCCTGTTAAAGCAAGTTTTAACTATTTGTCAATATTAGTGTGTAGTTTATCACAAATCACAATGTCATGTTAAAGAGGATCGTGTTTTTCTTCTTAAAAGAAAAAGCTATAGCCATGTAACTTTGGGCTTTGGGTCTATTTCAATATAATTTATATCCAGTTTTAATTTAAGCAGCTCCTTTATGTCATTGCCTTAACATTGCCATTATGCATTCTTTTTTTCTAGGTGTTAAAATTATTTTGATCGCTATTTGTTTTTATTTTTGATTTGTTTCTATATATTCAGGGATACCTACATTACTAGCATGGCTGGTGAAAGTAAAAATGATCGGAATGACAGAGGTTTCCTGCCTGAACTTCGATTGCTTTATATTATATCGTGTTTTGTTCCTGTTGATGTTTAGCATATATTTGATTTTTCCCAAATTAAATTGTTGCATGATGTGATCCTGATTCAGCGATTCGTGTGGCTACTCAATGGTATCAGAATCATCTTGGCAACACAACACAGATTCTACTTGTCACTAATGACAGGGAGAATAAAAGGAAAGCTATTGAAGAGGGCATTCATGCAGAAACAAGTATATTGTAGATCTAATGCTTATTCATTTGTTGATATCATAGCTTGCCAAATGATTATCATCGTTGTTATGTCAATTTGGGATCTATATCTTGTAATGTCCTTAATGCTGAGTTGTTTTGTTTTCAGTTGAGTCGTATGTGCAATCACTCGGTCAACCAGGTTTACTTGACTTACTTGTGCAACCTGATGTAAACATGGAGGATGTGGAAGATTTGAGACCATCCAAGAGAAAAGTCATTTATCCCGAGGTATTATTTCATGTTTGTCTGCGCTAAAGACTTTTTTTTTTTAATCTTGCTTTCTTACGAGTTTCCTTGGAACAAATTGTGATATTGTTGAACCATACACACACATGCACATTTATTTGAAAGCTGTTATGAAACTGCTTGTTCTTTGATATTTATTCAGCATAAGCCAATGTCTGAGATCACTTCTGGTTTACATCGTGGAATATACCATCAAGGAAAACTTCGTGTCAACCGTTATAACCCTTTTGAAGCATACGTTGGAAGTGAGAGCATTGGTGATGAAATAATCATTTATGGGCGCAGTAATATGAATAGGGCTTTTGACGGTGATATAGTGGCAGTTGAGCTTCTGCCTCAAGATCAGTGGCAAGAAAAGTCGTTATCTATTGCAGAAGGTATGTTGTTTGCCATGCTTTGTGAATCTTCTTGGAGGTACACATGTCTAAAATTATGAAATGTGCATGTATGCAAAAATATGTATCCAACTTTCTATAACTTGTCATTCTAAAGAATCTTCAATTTACTGATTGCTGAACACAGCCCCTGAGATCTGTGTGGCATCATTAGTTATTAATTGAACATATTTTTAAATCTTGAGTTAGTATTTCTCATTTATTGTTTCGTTGGCTGAAATACTTGTTGAATTTGTCCATATCTTTACTTTGTGACATAATTGCGAACTTCTTGAAAGAGAAATGTAGTTAAAGAGGAATCTGATATTTATTTTTGGATAGCATTTGGAGATAATTTTCAAAGAATTGGGCTAGTGTTAAGGAAAAGGCATCTGTTTGGCAATTGAGCCTTAATATGCGATTCCATATTTAAAATTCAAAAAAGTTCTGCAATAAATTGCTATTTTAAAAAGAACCAAATACCTAACACGAGCTATGGTTTTTGATAGCTTTGATGCAATTTCATTTATCTTCCTCCCCTGGTTACTTGTTTTCAGTTATTGGCATAAGAAGCTCAAATCTTGTTCGTCGTTGTACTTAATGATATCCACATTATCTATTGATAGAACTCTGGATGACACTTTATGTAGTAGTCGTGACTAGAAGATCGATGCATACATGTTCTTTTTCATGGGCTCCTATCTCAATATATATTGATAAAAGGTTTGGAAAAGATAAGATACCTTTGTTTGGTTTTGTTCAACTTAGGCCAACCTGGCAGTACTTGTTGGAATTTTTAATTGTAGCCAAATAGATCAGGATTGTTATGATTCGGTTCAGGTCTACTTCGAACCTGGAACCCAATCCCCAATATTTATGTCCCTCATCATAATAGAACCTATATGTGGTCTATAAGGATAGGTGTGTCATCTAATTAATCATGAACTGTGAGAGCAAATCTAGCAAAAATGGGCATACATAAATGTGCTTGTTGTAGCTCTATGATTGATATCACAGGGCAGCATATCGAAGTGAATACTTAACTAAACCTCTTGAAATCAGTGTCTTTATAGATTTCCATCCAGATATTTGTTATGATTTTTTTTGTTAATCTGGAGATAATACACAGATAGTACCTCCTGTGTTTATTTATTGAGGTTTAGGGGTTGACAGTGGTGATACAATTTTCTTTTATGGGAAATATGCATATTTTAAGAAAGGTACAATGAATATCTGTTATGATAAACCTCCTGTGACGAGTTTCCTCTTGCTGATTAGGCCCTCTTATACCTTGCTGCTAGCCTAGCTTCCAAAGAGCTATCTGGATGTTTGGATTTACATGTCATATCCATGAGCATTCTTCTTCTTACATAATTATTGCCTTATGCATGCTCGGATTCTTGTTTGGCTTGCTAATTTACCCTGTCATTATCAGTCTGGTGTTTCCTTCTGCAAACATTTCATCTCCGTCATGCAGCTTGACTAATTGTCAAGTGCAGGAAGTTTGTGTCATAGTTTACATCATTAACAGCTGCCAGCCTGCCATTGTGTTTTCTAACAAATGTATTTTTTCTTTTGCAGATGATGAGGAAGATGGCGATGTTCACCTTGCTCCAAACAGTGCAGATGATGCTCCTCGTACTACAACTCACGCAAAAGGTCCTGCCGGGGACACAAATCCTGTTCCCTCTCGTCCATCTGGTCGTGTTATTGGTATAATAAAGCGTAACTGGCATTCGTAAGTTCACTGGTGACCTAAAACATTTTTTGTGTTGGCTTGTTAAGGTAATTGGGATTAGTTTTTGGCTTGTCCACCGTGAACTATGTCATAATTGCATCATTTGATGTATTGTGCTTATGGTAGAGCTAGGATAGGCATGCTGCCGAGTCTAATCATTCTCAGTTTGCCTGAATGATACATGCTGCTCCTGATCTACTGTAGTGCTACAGACTGTTTTTTCCATGTTTTTTTAAAGCACGAGGATAATGAAGGGAGGGTAGAACTTTCTAAATAATCACTCTTTAAAATGTTGGGTAGCACAATTTTGTTAGTCAAAGTTCGAGTAGAACAAAGGTATCTTCTTCTCCTGTTTGTTCGTTGTAATCCTCAACTTGTTACATTTCATTATCTTTTTATATGTTCTACCTCTATTTATTTAACAAGCCGTTTTCTTTTGAAACTTCTACCTTTTGGTGCGTTGAAGTCATAGGGTTCATATTTATAGTGTGCCAGTACTGAACTAACATCTGTCTTGCGATTCCTTTTTGTTCATTTGACATGCAAATTTGAATGAACGGAATTGATGTTGTCCTGATTGTAATGCCACCGAGAGGCATAGTCTATCATCTGTGTCATGATTCAGTGGTCGCCTGGATCTATTTTAAGTATAGATTAAGTTGTCTAATTCAAATATAATCGTACTCTGCAGTTATTGTGGATCTTTGGAGCCAATGCCTATGCCCGCAGGTAGTGGTAGCATTGCCCATCCATTATTTGTTTCCAAAGATCGTCGATTTCCTAAAATTAGGATTCAAACTAGACAACTTGAGAATCTTATGGACAAGAGAATCATTGTGGCGGTTGATACATGGGACTGTCAATCGCGATATCCTTCGGGCCATTATGTACGGACTATTGGAGACATTGGTGACAGAGATACTGAAACTGAGGTATATAATGCTAGAATCATAGTTATGTGTGCACCCCTCTCTAGTGGAACCATTACGTTCTTCCTTTTGCTATGTTTATTTTACCTCTACCAATCATAACTGATCTGACTTCCAGGCATATGAACCTGTTGATTTAAGCTGGAAATTCTGAAAGTTGTTGAGGAAAAATGTTCATAAGAAATGAATCATCTTGTTTTATGAGTTGTGCAGGTAGTATTAATAGAGAATGACATAAACACAAGACCATTTTCATCACAAGTTCTTTCATGTTTGCCACCATTACCGTGGTCAGTATCCTCTGAAGATCTGGCAAATCCTATTAGGCAAGATTTGCGCCATTTGCGGGTCTTTAGTGTGGATCCACCTGGTATGTACCTCATTTGTTTCTGTTCCTCTCTACTTTCGTTCTTTCTTCATCGTCTTCTGTTTAAGAATTTATCTTTATCTACATATGTTATTTTACATATTTGACGATTTTGACCATTGGAGGCTTTTGGTTGTGTTGGACAAATATTCATTCACTTAGTTGCCTGTCCACTGCTGTATGAATAGTAATTTTCTAATTTTCTTTCTTTTTATAGGATGCAAGGATATTGATGATGCGCTGCATTGCACAACTCTTCCAAATGGAAATTTTGAAGTAGGAGTCCGTATCCACTAACCACTGGCCTTTTCTTAAATATACTGTATGCTATTGAAGCCTATATTGATAATTTGTACCTTTTTGGTATTACAAATACATGGTGGGGGAAAAGATCAGTTTTAACCATGGGAACTTTTATAAATTACGTGTCTTGAAAATAGACACATCTTTAAGAATAAAATTGGAATCATGCAATAAGCTGTTACAGATATTAGACCCACGCTAAACATTTTCTGTATCTTAAACAGAAGTATCTAGTTGATTTCTGCTTAGAAAAGTTTGACATGCATTTTACTATTTGAAATAGGTTTTCAAGCATGATTTGTTGCCTCTTTACAATAATTGTTTTTCAATCATTCTCTGTTTGTTCTGTATAATAATTTAGTATGTGTGCTGAAGCAGTATATCTATATTTATATTTAGTATATCCTATGTGGCTACTTTCTTAGTGAGGCTTTGGGTCGATTCGTACTACCTGTTATTCTTAATGATATAATGATAAGATATTGCTGATGTAACAAATTTTGTACATCCTGGAACACCGCTTGATGACGAGGCTTCCCAGAGGGGTACATCTGTGTACCTTGTTGAGCGGCGAATTGACATGCTTCCAAAGCCTCTAACTGAAGGTATTTTTTTTGGATTATACTTATTTGTTAGGCATGCATTATGATACTGGAAAAGCGGTTTATTTCACATTTTTTCAGTTTTTTTTTTGTGCCAAATCTTACTGGAATAAATATTAATCTTTCAGATGTATGTTCTCTTCGAGCTGATGTGGAAAGACTTGCTTTCTCTGTAATCTGGGTATGTCCTCCATTATTTTCTAAATGATAGACAAGTTTTGAATTTGATTTGAGGGTTCCTTTTCTTTTCTACTGTACGTGAAAAGTAGCCAAGTCTGCTATAAGCTGCTAATGCTGGACCAAATTACTATATTTTCACAATTTTTTGTGTAAGGATTGAATATTTTCATATGCACACATTTCCTAGATTTTGAGTTCATTCCATCATCTTATGTCAAATTGTTAATAGTTATTTAAATGTTGTTTTGCATCAAGTAAATAGATGATCTTTCTTGTAATAGAGGTTATCCACCAGTATTTCAACAATCTGACAGATGCGTGTAATATACTGACATATATTGGTGCTATTGTTTAAAAAAATCGGCTATGCCTCGAGGCAGGCGTGTTTAGCCCTGAGGTGCGTCTACAGGTAGTTCGGAGGTATGGGCCTCGGATGGTGCTAAAACGGTCGAGGTGTGCGCCTCACCCGCTTCAGTTACCTATTTTTGTTGTGGTGTCACCTCGTTTTTTGTTGGTTGCTATTTTGGGATTTTTAGGGCTCATTTAAGAAGTTTTTTTTAGGCTTTTTATAGGGCTTTGTAAAATAATATTATTGGGATTTAAAAAAAAAATAATAGCTAAAAATAAAGCATAATATCTCAAAATTGAAAAAAAAAACCTTAACCTCTGGCTTTCTCTTCTTCCCCTCGATTCTGGCCTATTCGCTGATCTTGGCTGCTGGTCCTAGAACCCGCTGTGAGCTTGAGAACAGCTGCAACTCAAAGTTCAGAACTGTTGAAGCTTCTTTCACTTCAGAAATCAAGCTTCTTCAGTTCTTATTTTTATTCCACTTCATGATTCAAAATACTTGATTCTTTTTCCACTTATGACCCATAATAGTGTGGTGTATTTGATTGAAATGTATTGTTCTTTTTGTGTTCAATCATATCAGGTCTGTGTTTGTAAATTTTGAGCATTCCCATTATTCCATGCACTCTCAAAATAAATAGGTGTACTGTAATATTGAGATGTATGCCTCGTGAGGCGAAGGGAAAATGCCTCGAATTCCATTTCTGCTTTTTAAAACCTCGATTGGTGCCCAGTTATGGCACTGACCACACATTCACTAATATTTGAACACTACGACAAATGCGTATGATACACATGTACAAATATTATCTAATTGGCACACTGTTTATTGCATTGATCAATTTGTTAGTTATTTTTGGATTTTGCAAATGACTCTTAAATTCCAGGAAATGTCCCCTGAAGCAGAGATTATATCTACACGATACACCAAAAGTGTCATTAAATCATGTGCGGCTTTGTCGTATGTTGAAGCTCAGGCTAGAATGGATGATAGGTATAACTTATGATTTTAATTGTGATTATGAAATATTAATTTTCTTTGAAATGCCAAATTTAGATCATCTCTTGAGTGTTCTGCAAGATTTATACTAAGTATTTTTTTGAAGTCTTCTGCATGTTAAAGATTCCAATTAGGCTAGGACTATTTTGTTGTTCCATGACATGTTCCTTGACATCCAAGGATAGAGTAGGATCTTTGAGTCTCTAGATCATGGCATAATTTACCTTGGTGACCTGATAGATGCATAATAGTAGTAATTCAGATAAAGTGTACTTATGTGTTTCATTTTGTTCACTTATCCCAGTAAGCATGTTTTTTTATCCAATGATACCTAAGATAATTATTAGCCTCTGGTATATGGAACAAGGAAAGTCTTGGCAACCCAAGAATTAGTATCCATGCTGGTTTGGGGAGGGAAAAATAAAATAAAATTTAGCTTCTTTTTCTGTCAGAGTTGTTCCTAAATATTGCAATACTAACTTATTCTAGATAGCCGTGTTTCCACATGGTGTTTATTAGCACCTTTTTGGATAATGAATGAACTTTTAGGGTGTTGAGAGTGAAGTGAGTTTGATTGCAAGACCTTTCTGCTTGGCAGAGGAGATGCTATGGTGGCAAATGGTTCAAAAGTCTACCGGATTACTAGATGCATGGTTTCTTGTTTTCTTTGTTGTGGCTGCAATTTTTGTAATGCACTGTTATGTTATTTTATATGAGTATTAAATTGGTGTAATTGGCCTTCACTTATGCAGTCGACTGATGGATCCAGTAACCACTGATTTGAGAAATATGAATACTTTGGCAAAGGTATGTACGAGGCTCCATATTCTTTTATAACCGTACTTACTAATATAATAAATTAGTGATAATAACTGACGTCATTTAATTTAATTTAATTTTTTCCCTTGATGATATGTTTTTATTTTTAATCCCACAGATAATGAGGTGTAGGCGTATTGAGAGAGGAGCCTTAACTCTTGCTTCTGCTGAAGTCAAATTTTCAATTGATACAGAGACTCATGACCCTCTTGACATCGGTAAGTTGTATAAAGTATAATTATCCTTGTTTAATGCAAATTGGAATCTTGCAAAATTCAGATTTCTAATATTTGACTTCATTTTCCTATAAAATATAAAAGGGTTTTATGTGGTTTGCTCGATTAATTTATCTATGGATGATCTGAATCCTTACTGTATAATATTACTAGCCAGAAGTCCAATGACCCAGGGTCTTGAGCATGTCATGTTGTTGGTCTATGTTTTCTATCAGAGGTTGCTATTTAAATGTGAATATTGCTAATTGCTTCTGCCATTTAATCTATCTATTCTTTTACTTTCTGTTTTTCGTAACATTTGTTATCTACACAATTTGGATTTCCTTGAATATATTGTACGCCAATTCATATGAAATCTTGTATTGTACGAATTAGTAATGTTGTAGAGTGGCTTCACATGCATTGCTTGTGTGTAAGGCTCAATGATCTTATGATACATTATTTAGGGGTCCAAATACCCCATGCTTCTTTGTCAGAATGCATGTGTTTATTATTTTTTTTTTGTGGGAAGGGGTGGATCCCTCAGCTACTTGTCTGGGGATGTTCATTTCTTCTCTGTGATTCTGGGCTTTTTTTTTTTTCATTTCTAGTTCTCCGTTTTTTTGGTGTAATCAGTCGTATTCTTCCTTTTTGGTTGGTTACTTGGTTTTCTTTTTGAGGCTTCTAGTTTCACCTCGGACCTGGCTTCCCCTTTTCTCAAAATAGTTTTGCTGTGCTGATAAAAGATTGTTAATATTGACTGACATTTTCTTTTGCATGTTTTAAATTTGTGCTAATGAATGGTTTTTTCCACAGGAATGTATCAAATTCGAGAAGCAAACCAAATGGTTGAGGAGTTTATGCTTGCTGCTAATATTTCAGTTGCAGAGAAAATCCTTAAACATTTCCCTGTGTGTTCGTTGTTAAGGTATATTTGCAGTTTTGTGTGCATGACAGATTTGCTTCACCCCTCTGCCATGGAATAGTCTTTTGTGGGAATTTCACTCTTAAATGTAGCCGTATAAACCGTCTGAATAATTTTACTAGGAATTTTTCATAATGCCCATAATGATTGGTCTGTTTTGTATTCAATAAATAACCTTTAATAAAACAAGAATATGTAGTTCATTATTGTACCCATCAGTCAAATGAAAGGTATTCTTCTAACTTTGCATGATGTGTCTCTTATGGTTGGCTGCTCACGCTCCATTTCTTAGGCGCCATCCCATTCCAACCAAAGAGATGCTAGAACCTCTTTTGCGAACTGCTGCTGCTGTTGGTCTCAACTTGGATGTCTCATCATCAAAAGCACTAGCTGATTCACTTGATCGCGCCGTGGTAAGGCTTTATCCCTATCTTTTGGCTTATGGGAGTATGGTTTTAGCCTGAATTATTTTCTTTTGAATTTGCGTGGTTTGTAAATTTTTTGTTCTTCTGAGCCTGGTGTAGATGTTTGCTAACTGGTATTTTTGTTGGGTACCTGAGTAGTTACTATTTGATATCATTGGTTGCCGTTTCTTCTGGTTTTGTGCTTACATGACACAATGGCTTGTTAATTTACTATTATCTGATTTGTGTTCTTTTTAATTGTTTTATGATGCTATGGACCATGGCTTCTTTGGTTTTTTTGGATTCCTTCTGATTTCCATTTACTAATTAAATAAACATTTAACAGGGTGATGATCCATACTTCAATAAGCTGATAAGGATACTGGCTACTAGATGCATGACTCAGGTAATTATAGTTAGTTAATAATTGAGCTTATCAAGAAGTAATTTAGTACAGTTCTAAAATGTACTGTATCTTCTTTTTCTTCTCTGACTTGGATCATGAAATGCAGGCCGTGTATTTCTGTAGCGGTGAGCTTAGCTCTCCAGAATTTCATCATTATGGGCTTGCAGCAGCTCTCTACACCCATTTCACGTCTCCCATTAGGAGATATGCGGGTCAGTCAGATTAATATTGGGTGGTGCTGGGTGAAAGTGACACAGTGGTATGAGCTGACGTCTTTTTCTTGCAGATGTCATCGTGCACAGGTTACTTGCTGCATCTTTAGGAATTTACAAGCTTCCTCCATTATGCCAAGACAAGCCCCAACTCACTAGTATAGCTGACAGTAAGAAATACACTTCATTTTGGATTTCGCTATAAATATGCCCACTTTCTGTTGCCATGTTTGATGATGACCATGACTGGTTCATTTACTTTGTTTTTCATATTTTCAGTTGTTTAAATTGAAGGGTGTTTGCATTTTTAAAACAAACCCTTTAAATGGTGTCAGTTACTTGTGGTGTTATTGCCCCTTCAAATGTTCATCTGAAATATTTCTGATTTGGTTGTCTGATTTCTCCAGATTTAAATTACCGGCACAGGAATGCTCAAATGGCAAGTCGATCCTCAGTGGAACTCCATACACTTATATATTTCAGAACACGGTAATCTATCTAGCCCTTTCTTACATAGAGAAACATACACATCCAGGCTTATGACTTTTTATTTTCTGTTCTTTTGTAGGCCCACGGACACTGAAGCCAGAATAATAAAGATAAGATCCAATGGTTTTATAGTTTTCGTGCCCAAGTATGTCCTGTTACCTCTTTTATTCATTCTTCTCTCTTTCTCTGATTTTGCTAACCCCGATCCCTGCATGAAATAAAGAAAGAAAATAGGAAAAAAGGTATGCACGTAATTAACAAGGGGCTTGAGATAACCTCGTAACAGTATATTAGAACATTTTAGCATTGCTTCCTAAAGAAGTTGTAATGGTGAATGGGGCAGTGCATCCATACAAGATTTGGAATGTGATTATCTTTTGTGTTACTGATGAGGGAGGGAGTGGGTTCGAGGGAAAGATATGTTTACTTTATTTTGGTATAGTAACTTGTGCTCTGCTAAGATGCTTATAAATGTCGTGGGTGGATTCTGTACAGAGAAATGATGGTGGTATATGTATGTTGCAGGTATGGTATAGAAGGGCCAGTGTATGTGACACCAAAGGGTGAGAAGGAAGGCGGAGAATGGATGGTGGACGAGCAACAACAGAAGATAAAGAAGACGGATGGTAGTGTCGTCTACAATGTTCTGCAACCAGTGAGGATTCACATGGAGGTTGTGGAACCTCAGCCCAACCGCCCTAAACTCCAATTGACTCTTCTATAGAAGACATGCAATGTTGTAGCTTACTGTACCCCTTGCATTTACAAACCATTGAGATTGAGTGTAAAGTGGGATTGCAAAAGAGAGATCATTATTTAATTTGATTGCTGAATATGATTTGGGTTTTGAGTCAAGGGAATTTCATTTGAGGATTAGGATTCAGTGTTGTCTAACCCCTTGGCTTATTCATCTTTAGCACCATTTAGGCTTTTATCGGGAGTTAAAAGTGCCTCTGTACAAGATAGGAAATTTTTCATTTTAATTAATACCTTGGGGTCCTAGAGATTGACGGTTCCTTTGC
>JAYMTN010001843.1:0-12027 GCA_036897425.1 Erodium trifolium
AGTTCTGAGATCTTTCACGTTGTCTCCTGAAGCGGAATATAATACAGTTTCAGTTCCTGCGCTTTTCTCTGTTCATCGTAACACGATCCATACATCTCCTCATCTTCATCCTTAAGCTGATTGCTCTCAATTCAGAGAGCGGATTCGAAATTAGGTAAGCTTCTTCTTCCCCTTTTGGTGTTCTTCTTCTGTATCTGTAAACTTTCTGTCAAATGGAGATATGGGTTTTTATTAGATGCCCTTTCAGGTGGGAATTGATGGACAAAATTAGAACTTTAGGGTTCTTAGGGACGTAATGGAATTGGGTATTTGTAAATATTTTACCTGAATTGGATGTGATGATTTTAATTTTTGTGTTTAATAAAAAGAACAATTTGATTTGGGTAGTTACTGCAGTAATTTTTATTCATGGATTGGAGTTTTTTGTATGTATATTTTAATATCCAGGAATAATGATTTAATTTAACCCAACACCTGATGGGTCCTCACATATGGAACGGTTTATTATTAAGAGATATATTTCATTATCCTTTGATTCCTGTTCTTATTTGATGGTTACATATTTGTTCTTTTGTTGGAATGAAAGAAAGCTGATTACTCTCTGTTGTCACTTGGCGGTATTGAACTGGATATTGTATTGGGTTTTGATTTACATAAGCACAAAGCGTCTCACTATTTTTCCTTTTGTTGTACATGCCTATGTATGTAGTGAAACCTTTTGGTTGATGAATTGATTTGACTTCTTAATATGACTATTTGGGTTTGACTTCAGGAATGTGAAAGAAGATGAATGGTATAAAAACAATAGCTATAAGTTACAAACTACACAGACCAGCTTGCAGAAATGGGGCCATGAAGCGGCAATTTGGTAGCTTTTGATGCTCACTCATGTGGATAGCACAAAATTCTGCATTGACTACTGGGCAAGGAAGAACTGAAGTGCAATGGAAGGAGTGCAGGGTCCTATTCTTTCTCCAGACATTGGTGAATCCATATTGAAGAACGGTGGAAGATGCAACGTAGAAAGGAATGGGAATCATGGACCTGCTCTAAGGGGCCTTAAGAAGAGAGGACTTGGGAGTCGTTCATGGATAAAAATTGATGAGAAGGGGAACTCAAAGGTTTTGGAGCTTGACAAGGCTACCATAATGAGACATTGTTCTTTGCCTGCTAGAGATCTCAGGCTTTTGGATCCTCTGTTTATATATCCTTCTACGGTATTAGGACGAGAGAGGGCTATTGTGGTGAGTCTTGAACAGCTACGATGTATAATCATGGCTGATGAGGCTATTTTGATGAACTCCTTGGATGGATGTGTTGTTCAGTACCGTTCAGAGCTATGCAAGCGCCTTCAGACAGACAAAGACCAAGCTGGCAAGAATACTTACCTTGATGTATTGTCTTGAGTGTTTAGGTTGAAATCATAAGTGCATGAAACCAAATTGCCACTTTTACATTTTTCTTACTTTTGGAAATCAATATTTTGAAACGAAGGCGGGGTTAGGTGAATAGAATAGTGGACTTATGAATCCTAAAGTTGAAGATTATAGCCATCTTTAGGAATGCAATGCAAACAAATCTCAGTGGCTTAGGAGTCTATTGTGATTGGTATGGTCAATAGCAAGTCCTCAAGCTTTAGGTAAATAGAGCTCTCTCTAGAAAATTTTAATTTCACTCGTTCATAACGACATCTAGTTTGGTGAACATAATTAATTTCCTGACCTGTCCAAGTAAATTCATTACAATGTAGGGTGGAAATGAGGAACTCAAATATTTTGTATATGATGTTTTATACAGGACTGTTCCAAAAGGTATCTTGTTCGGGTATATGTTTACTTCGTAAAAGAACTCTTATATGAATGGTTATTAATTTTAGCATGCCTTTACTGTCCTTGCCCTTCTCTTTTCAGTATTTCATGTATGCTTTACAGTGTTGAAGATAGTATCACATTACCCTGTTTGAAGGAAAAAAACATATCGTCATCAAATTGACTTCAATACCCTTCTTCTAACCGTAACTGTCACCCTATGCTTCCCTTCAAACTTGTGCCAATTTTATATTAGTAAGTAAATGCTGCACTGTTCTTACTATGTGTGCCAATGTCATTCAGATGACTTGCCTTTTGAGTTTAGGGCACTGGAGTTGGCTTTGGAAATAACATGCATGTCTCTTGATGGTCAGGTATGGTCTAACCTGCATTACCAATGCTTTGGATCTCTTCATTCCCCTTTTAAATGAAAATCCTTTATACACGATTAACTTAAGCAGTGAATTTGCAGTTCAATTTGGTAAATTTCCTGACGATAGCCTAATAATAGAGAAAAGAAACTTGTAGGTGAAAGAACTGGAAACAGAGATATGTCCAGTACTTGATGAGCTAGCATCATCTATTAGCACTCTAAATCTTGAACGTGTTCGGAGATTCAAAGGGCAACTCCTTACTTTAAATCAGCGAGTTCAGAAGGTGGGAATTAGAAATTTATACATCTCCTATTTTCTATAAGGTATATTAACATCTGATTTGAATCTCCAGGTGCGTGATGAAATAGAACAGCTGATGGATGATGATGGTGACATGGCTGAGATGCATCTGACAGAGAAGAAACTAAGAGCAGAAGCATACTGTATGGAACCGGATAGTGCAGGTGGGATCGGGATGGATACAAACTCTGCACCTGTTTCACCAGTGCTATCAATCAATGGAACCAATAAATTGCAGAGGAATTTTAGTACCTTTGTAAGTTCAAGCAGACAAGGAAGCTTCTATGGCTCCTCTACTGGTGCTGAGGAAAATGTAGAACAACTTGAAATGCTGCTTGAAGCCTACTTTGAGTTTATTGACCATACTCTCAGCAATTTGTCATCGGTAAGACCTTTCAAATCAAAATATACTGACGTGGCCTTATGATTTATTTCTTGATTGTAATGCAGCTCAAGGAATATATCGATGATACTGAAGATTTTATCAACATAAAATTAGTAAGAATCTCTACTAAATTTTTATCCTTCTGTTTTTGAATATTGTGTGAAGTTCTATAATGTATACAGCAATATGACTTGCACTGTATTTATTTATACACAGGGTAATGTTCAGAACCAGTTGATACAGTTCGAGTTGCTTCTTGCATCTGCTACCTTTGTGGCTACTATATTTACTGTTGTGTCTGCCATCTTCGGGATGAATTTTGAAGCTCCCATTTTCGATAATCCATCAACATTCAATTGGGTCCTGATTCTTACTGGTATCGTCGGTGGTTTCTTATACTTTTCCTTCTTGTTATATTTTAGGTTCAAGAAGGTTTTTCCACTGTAATTGTCAAATGCTAACTTTTTAATTTGAGCTGAAAGTTGATATTTTTGAGCTATGAATGGTATTATGAGTATTATTTATGTGAAGGGATCACAGATCTACTGAACACAACCTCTTCTGAACATTTAGAGTCGCAGGAGAGCCCTGTTTGGTTCTCTCCACAATCTGCCTTAGTAGCCTATCTATCTCATCTTCTTGATCATCATCTTCTTCTTCTCCTTCTCCAAAAGCATCTGATCTCCAACTTGTTGATATCTCTTCTTCGATTGTGAGCTTATCCAGCATTACATCCCTTGTTGACCATCTTTCTTCAACTTCTGGATTTTGCACCTTCTGGAAATGGCCATTCCCATGTATCAGTTCCAGTGAAATCTCGTCATCACTGTCACTGTCTTCATTACTACAGATGGAGCTTCCTTGTGTAGAAGAAGACTCTGATTCACTGTACAGCATTCTACTAGAGACTATGTGGTCTGATTCGACGGAATGCCTTTCAAGAACTGCCTCCAGCTCCATGACCCGCGCTTCGAGTCTTGATTTGATTACTTCATGAAGACGCAGGCTGAGCTCCATAGGCGGCACTGCATAATTTGCAGGATCTATCTGTAGCTGCATCAGATGTTTTAAATTATTAGCATATGTGAACTTTATGATCATACAGAGAAGATCAAAGACCAATATAAATCATATTACCTCAGCAAGCTTGGATATTCTCTCCAACCTCGCGGTGTTCATGCTCAGTTCCAGCTTCTCTAGTTCAGCTTCAAGTTCTGCTCCAATGTTATTCATCAACTCAACTTTCTCTGCTCCATTCTTACCTATCTCTTTGGCACGAAAAATCGTAGATTTATCCGGCTCTTGTAAATCCTTACAAGCGAGTTTCTTTTCAAGCTCCTTCTGTAAATCTTGAACCAAAACCTCCTCAGGTTGCTTTAGCTTCTCCTGTTCCCGTGTGTTTGCATGTATAGTAGACATGATACCAATAGCGATCCCGAGAAAGAAAAGTAATTCATTTGATGAGCCTGACCCTGTCAAGAGGATAGTTCTTCATCATGATTGAACCTCAAAGGCATAAAGAACATAAACATAGCATCGACGAAAAAGATGAACGTGAGACGTGGCAAAACAAGTTGATTAAGCCATGAGAATAGAAGAAAAACCTTGAGATTGATAGGTTGTTCCTTGATCAGATGCCTCTGTACTGGAAATGCTGAATCCACAGCTCAGCTGAAGCTTAGCAGAGCTCACCTCCGACCTATTCCTTGTATTCATAGGCTTGGTGATCTGAATCAAACCCTTTTCGCCATACCCAATTCCTTGAGAATCATCCATTCCATTGACACATGTAGCCAAGTTCATCAAAGAAAGTACATTGCTGTCATTGTAAACTTCTGGAGAGTGTTCATCCCAAACACCAGATTGTCTCTGCCTCCATCTGGGCAATGGCAAGGCACAGTCCCTGAATTGATGGAACAGCTTCCTCGAATCGGATCGCCAATACACCAAATCACCTGAAACTGGTTCTGATGAATCTTCATTGCCCTTGGAAATGATCTGCTGCCAATACTTGGCGGCATACCCAGCACCTGCAACTACTGCTGCTACCACCCACAGATCCATATCTTGTCAGAAAATGATGAAACTCAAGACCCAAAAAGAGAAATCGCCAAGCTTAATAGAAAAAGGGTCTAAAGGAAAAAGACTGTGCTGAAAGTTGTTCAACAATAGTAGCTGAAAAACTCAAAGGACAAAACATAAACAAATATTTCTTTATCATTAGGAAGGAGGAGACTTTGGAAAGGTGTGGTTTGGCACACACACTATTGGCTCTATTTATTTTTGCTGATTGCAACCGACCTCTGACTTGTTATTATCTTATTGTTCTCTTCTCTGCGTGTCTTCTTCCTGCCCCCACCTCTCAAATCCCAAACTCAGTCCATCTCTTCTCTGCGTGTCTTCTTCCTTCCCCCACCTCTCAAATCCCAAACTCAGTCCATAACAAATCATTCATGTCATAAGTAGCTGTTACGAGAATATATTACTATATTTTACTTAAAATATTAACCAATGGATGATAGCATTTAGGGAAAATGTCGTTTCCTAGCCTTCTGTGACCTTTCATTAGTATTTCTTAACCGACCACGACCTTTTGTCACATATCCTAACCTAAAAGTGTTTTTTTATTATTACAAAAAGTAATCTAAATGGTGGTTTTTTGTTACAGATCTTAACTCGGTTTTTCATAAATAATTATACAAGTTTTGTAAAAAACGACATTTTGTGTTAGGATCTGTGACAAAAGATCGAGTACGGTTAGAAATTAGAAATGATCTTTCCGACTAATCTAGGAATCAATGTTAACCGCAGAGTTCAAGAGATGTGGCCTACACTACTTGTTTCATATCTGGAAAGATTTTTCTTCATTGATCCTGAAAATAAAATAAAAAAGCATCACAATCTAAAAAAAGTTGCCTTTACTGCACCGCACAACCATTAAGCTGAATAGTGTGTTCATTAAATTTTCTGGCCAGATATTATGTCAGTGTCAGTGTGACAAGCTTAGTGATATGCAACTGATTTGTCTGTACCATGAAAGTAACATCCCAACCTTTGTTCCACAGATATTTTCAAGCAACATGGAAATGACAGTACCACATGAACCCAGAGATCTGTACACTGAACAAACAGCAAGTTTCATCAATGCTAACCCAAACAATTTGAAACTATTTTATTCTAGATCATATATGAAATTGTCCCTAAATAAAAACTTCCAATGACATGGTAAACTAGCTAAGAAGCAAGGCTTGTCCTTGGGCAACTATCCACATTACAGCTCAAAATGTCCCTATACTCTCTTGATATTCTGAACGAGTCATGAACAACTCCATCACTGCTCTTCTTATACTCGAACAAAAGCTCTGATCTGTTGATCGATGTCAGTTTCACAAACCATAATCGTAGTCTTTGAACAAGCTCCATCTGGTTTCATTGCAGCTGCTAAATTTGGAAAGGACTGCTCCCCCTCCCCCAGCAACCACATGTATTGTTCCGCCTAAGCTCCCCTTGTAAAAGTTCTTCTCCTTCCTCGTGCAAGTGTTCTGCACATACAAACCTTAATCAGTCACATGAAGCAACGTTGCTACAAGGTGTTGTTACGGTGTGCGTACCTGGTAAATGGGGCATGTCCTTTCATAGTTGTGCACATGGCCATAAATGGCAATGTCAACCTTGTGCTTCTGGAGGAGTGTCTGAATGTGATCCCTCCCCATTGGCTCCCCGAACGATCCTTCCTCAGCATAGAAGCTGCTTGAGGAATAACCCAACACTCTGTGTGCAAGGAAGATGAGCCATGGTTGTGTTTGTCTATTGACTGATCCAAAGCAATTATCCAGAAACTTGTGCTGCTCTGTCCCCTCCCTCCAATCATGTTCTGTGTTAGCTACACAGAAATGGAACATCCCATAATCTGCCGAGTACCTGCAAAAATTCAAGATATGTATAAAGAATCCGCACATTGTATAGCAATTCTTGTCACAATGTTTCACATACCAGAACTTAGCCGGGTTCTCAGCAGGAACATAGAACATATTCTGGGCCAACACTCCACATTCTCCTCCTGAATCCGAGTTCCCATAGAAAGATCCTGTGCCAGGCCAGTCTCGCTCATTGTTGCCACTACAATATACAAAACAAAAGCCACTTTAATCATGCAAGAAGATGAACAAACTCTTCAATATGGAGTGAAGAGCGTTTAGCACGAACCTTGCTATCATGTAAGGAATAGTTGAGGCAATAGGCTCGATTTGGGCAGTAAATTGATCCCACTGTGAAATGTATCCATTTGCATAGCTTATGCCTCCAATGTGAAAGACCATATCAATGTTTTCCAAATCTTCTGTTAGCTGCAAAGTTGTATTTTGAGAGCCTGGCTGGTAATTGTTGTACTCGTTTGAACTATCACCTTCGAACTGCCATGTAAGAAGATAAAGTTAATCTTAAAACCTTGTTGACTTCATGCAAGAACTTGAGAATCACAAACCTTTCCCATGTTCCCAAAAACAACTATGCGCTGCAAAGAGCTTTGCCCGGGATAAGGAGGTGATTTAAAATCATATTCACGGCTCCAAACAAAATCTCCACTTTGCAACCTATGCCCCAACCTGTATCTGTATCTGTATTATCAATAAGAAAGGCTGAGATGCAATTACAATTAAAAAAAGGATCTTTACAATTGTTACAGAAGATAAAACCCACTGTGTATTAGGCCATAAGTCTTTTATAAAGCTTGTATGTAAGAAACCAGGATCACGCCACCCTACTGTTCTTGCAGGTGCACCTGCAAGAAAACCATTTCAATACACTGAAGAAACAAGTTTGACCATGAAGTCGACCCAGAGAACCAGCAAAAAGAGGACCAAAAATACTAGTCAATTCACAATATTAGTTACTTATAAATGAAATTGTCTAACCACGGCTACAGAATCACTCCAAAATTCAAAATTTATCAAAACCAAATTATATCAATAGCATATGACTAAGAAGCCTGTATAATTTCCATTTATTTCCCATCCACATAAATATGTTTCACACAAGAATAGATACAAGAGAAAAGAGCGCTGCGCACCACACATGGTATGACGGTCAAAGGTCAACGTTCCAGCTAAGGAACGTGAACGTGATCCACCATTTTGATGCCATTCTACGAATGGTTCTGCTTCATCTATCCCATATCCACTTGTCCATTTCACAACCATCTGAGTATTATGCCATAAATTATAGTTAGTTCTTAGGAGATAATCAGCCACTAGTACATATGCAAGTTTGTGCAAAAATGTGTAGTTTTGGGCAGGTACAGTATAAGGACTTACCGAGTTCCACTCTTTTCCTTGTGATAAGCGTGGGAAAGCTGGAGCTTTTGGGTTGGAAAAGGTTATTGTTTTTGACAAGGCTACAAGCTTCGGCTGGTGAATACAGAATAGATAATAGTATTACGGTTGATGAACCAAATGCTAATAATGTCAAACATTTGAAGCAAACATAACAAGGTCAATATGTGACAATCAAGGACTTTATGCAGTTTGGTTCATGCAAGAAAAATGAATCATCTACTACATGTGCACATGGTAAGAGAAATGAATCATCTACCACGTACTTTTGACAATCCACCAGAAAAAAGTGCAAATGAAAAATCTGCTCTCTGGTTGATTAATTGAAGCTGCAGTGTTCCTCTTCCTGTACTTACATAATGAGGGTTGGAGTAATTTGCATATTGGTACTGCAATTGGACAGAGAGAAAGAGAGCATTCACTTTTGCATATCAGTTTTTAGTTACAAGATGATCAACTGTAAAATGTCATAAAAAAATCAGTCACAAACCTTAATAGGTGTAGAACACAACGGCGGAGAGGAGAAATTTGCACTGGCACTAGTGCAAGTATTAGCACTGAAAAATTACATAATAAATTTATAGTTATTAAATTATATTGGGTAAGAATCAATTACAAGCTGTATTTTCAGCACAAAAGTTAAAGAAGAGAAATTATCATAAATAATGAAATACAACACCAATTTTACATTTTACCTGATATTTCCAGGAGAAAATACTCCAATCCAATTGTCATTTGATGGGTTTGAAGTGCTGTACACCAAAGTTATCCACTCTGAATTATGACCCTAAGTGAAGAAAAAACACTTGAATCAACCGAAAAAGCCTACATTATTGAACCGTTACAAGATTTAACAGTGGAAAAAGTGACATTTGCACAACGTTAAAAAGCTTACTCTTAACCCAAGAACTGGAGGGAAGACTCCAACATATGTTCCACGATGAAGAGCAACTTGTGCCTTTTGCATATTAATCTTTGCGAGAGGATGATCACCGTGATCAAGAGATGTGGCCCTACTGATGCTTGCTAGAATTAGCAGGATTTGCAACATCATCCCAGGAACTCTCATTCTGCCTGATCCCTGACATCAAGAAAGATCCTCCATTAGGTATATGGGCCTATCAAAATATGACACTTCAATTCCATTAAAACAATTAAATAGAAGACTACCACTTAAGAAAGTTAAAGGACTTTGTGTTCCATATCCACAAGTTGGTGGGTACCGTGAGAATTAGCTGAGCTTTCTAAAACGGCTGGATAGTAAAGATAGTAGATAAAATCTATATGAAACAGAGGAAATGCCCACAATGGATAGTAGTGTGTTAACTTTACTGGTGACAGATAACAACTGCTGTGTTCTGAAAATGATATATGTGGTGAGCTGGTGAAAACTAACCCACAAAAGGCATGGCATGGATTTTAATGGAGTCTTCGAAGAATTTTGTAGGAAGACAAAGGTGGTGAGGCTGTTAAGAACCCTAACTAAATGTCAAACCCTGAAGTAGATAGAATGTCATCTTTTTCATTTACATAGCCTAAAGAACATGGCTTCTGCTTTGTTTTTCGATTTCCTGTTTAAATAACTAATACGTTGTGGAATTTTCAAATGAACAATTTTGTTCGCATGCCTGCTCACTTGGGTTTTAGTTTCATTTGAATTTAAAGACAATGGAAAAGAAGTGTTAATTCTTTGAAGTTTGAATTTTTAAAATTAATCCCCTAAGGTTTATGGCAGGACTAAATGTGTTTTCTTCTAAAAATCATGCAAAGTTGGTTTCTGCCTAGAATTCAACCTAACGCCGTTATGGTTTCACATAATTAAAATAGCTCAAAGTACTTTATTGCATGCTATCAGTTAGGAAAAATACCTCATTGCTTTCAAACCCAGAGAGTTCATTCAAAATTTTGAGAAGGTGAAATGGCAACAAAATGTTTCTTTACATCCGAACCAAGAGGGCGGTGTCTTGCATGGGGAATTTTCTACAGTGCAGTCAAAGATGTTCCTACGAAGCCTGGATATTCTGAACAAGTTGTATACCAAATGATGTAAGTCTTACAATAGGTGCCAAGTAGTCAAATGTTGTAAGTCTTACAAACACATAAATGAAATCCCCAAATAAGCTCCAACAGGTCTGGAGGGTGGCGAATTTTGCAAGGTTTGCTCCTCCACCACCAACAACCTTGTTTTGAATGCAGTTAAGAGAAGAAGCAAGAAAACATGGTCAGTTTCACATGCTACAGATTTATTGCAGGTTGAAGTTGTCAAGAGAGTACCAAGTCCGAGGAGCATCATCTTTCATAGCCTTGTGTACGGCCATAGGTGGCTGCTTTGGCTAAATTTAATTAGCAGATATAGACAGAAAAAGAAACAATGAAAACAAATGTAGAAAGTATCGAACTGAATATAACATTTATAATCGGTTCTTTACACTTTGTCCATGGGAGACAACTAAATATCATTACATGACCATATTATTAACATCTAGGAAACCACCACAAAACAGTCGGAACATTGAAACAATTAGCCGAAGTCTCAAAGACCCTTCTCCTGTATCTTTATACTTGAGCAGTACTATAACTTGCAACAGGGTTAGCATTAGCAAGATGCTTAAAAGTTAGACTGCATCAAACTGCAATTAAAACAAGCTCCCTGTTGGCACATGAGCACTGAAAAATGAGAAAGAGGATCCAAAACACAAGTCTATCTCTATGTATAAGCTTCCATCCAATCCACGGGTTGTAGGAGAGGCTTAGACATTTAGACATGATAAGCATTCTGATGACGGGCACGCATTGTTTTATGAATCTTCCAGAGAGGCTGTCCTCCATGTGCCCTCACCTCTCCTGCTATTGCTAGAACCAAACTAATGGCTGATAAATAGAACACTACATCATCCTACCACAGACCTGAAAACCAATCACAAAGATAAGCGCTTATCTAACGGGGAAATAATGGAAGACCCATTAAAATCAAATCACATCAAGTAACTTCAACACAGGATTACTGAAATTGGGCATGTTCATAACATGAACTATAAAAGAGGCACATCATTATCAACTACCGATCGCATCAACCAAAGCTAGAATCAAGCTGAAATCCCCAAACCCAATTCAAGACAACACATTTAATTCCTGAGTCAACTTCAACACTCAACAGAGTTTAATGGAAAATGGCAAGTTACTAATGAACAGCATCTTTAACTGCCCAAACACAGCACCATACCTAGAACCAAGCTCGAACCCTTAAACCCAGTTCAAAACAGCACAACCCAAGCGCGAAAATAGATTAGGAAATCGAAAGAGGGAAATATACACTACCATTTGCACATACCCATAAAATTATAAACCACGCACCGAACTGCATAGCAAGCCCAAGACACCATAAGAATCAACAAGAACATGCGCGTATATTTTGTCAAAAATATATCAAAAGGGATGTATCTATCTGAATAAAGCTCAAAACTTGACGAGGCGACCCTTCTATACAGCAAAATCAAAGATGAGAGAGCAACTTTGAAGGAAGTAATGTTCTGGGTAAAGTGGGGGAGAAAATCAAATCACGCGGTCAAACCCGACAAAAAATTATCCAAAAACATATTAGTGACAAACACAAAAGCATTCGGGTTCAAATGACAAATATAAGTAAGTGTTGGGCCTTGCGCCTCAATTTTAATCTTTAAAAAGTTTAATAATTATTTTTTTGTATATTTTCTAATAACCACATATCATTTTTTTTAATGTAAATTGATGCTTCTGTTGTAAAATCAAGTTTGATCGGAACCAACGCCAAGACACCAATAGCTCAGTATAATATAAAGGTTGGTGTCTAC